>CAIGRN010158077.1:0-17598 GCA_903798345.1 Fraxinus anomala
TTGAATTGTAATTTTGAAAAGAAGGATTTTATGTAATTTTTTCTTATTTTATTAATTACTTATTGAGGCCCATCTCAAAAATGGAATGAGAGAAAATCTTGTAAAGCCCAATTAAAAGGCATGCATATCCAACTAACCTTGTTCAGTTCATAGAGGAAAGGGGACAAGCGGCTACAGGTTTTCTTCATCGGCATTACGCTTAAAATCGAGGGATTCATCAACCCTTCGCAACAAGTTATCTTGCGTTGCAGTGATTTACTCAACTTCTTCATCTACAAAATTGGAAGGTAGTATCGGATTTTATTAGTATACAAACAGGCTTTATACGTTAAATCGCACTCGATCGGAATGTTGGGAATTATTCAATTTCAACTCAACTCGTAATTTATTTATTTTTTCAAAATTGTTGTTTCTTGATGGTAATCTTCCTCTAGCAACAGTGATTTTTCGACAATATTTCTCTTGAATTCTTGAAGCGCTTGTTCATGGTTTTCTCCTCGCCTTAAAAACTGGCTCCCCTGAAATATCCAGGACCAAAATACAGTTGGGCAGTTGCCCCTCTATTCCCCCAGGTGACTTCGCCTCTGTTAAATGAAAAATGATTGGATAAGATAAAAGGAAATAAGATTAAAGTATTAAATAAGAAAAAGGGATATATTTAGTTGTTAAAAAGTGGCAAACTAATCGGGACTGAACTATACGTAACATGGAATGGGGAATGGACTAGGGGATGCCGATTCATTCCTGTGTATGAAATGCCACCTATAACTAGTGGCAATGCTTCATGTAGGAATTGGCACTGCAGGTCATGAAGTCTGTACTTCAAAATTTTTTGTGTACAATTTTTTGATATTACGCAGTTATCCGTCCCTTTTCCACTGTAATCTTTTGAACTGTTTCATTTTGCAGAAGAAAAAGAACTTAACGAAATGAGAGGAGGGCGGAAGAATCTCAAGAGGGCAGTTGAGGAAGAGACGGTGACTCTTCAGCAAGGCCAAAGCATAATGCAAGTTGTGGATCTCAGGGGCTCCAATCTTACTGAGGTATACTTACTCTTTCTATGTGACTGCTATTTTCAAATTAGAGGTTATGCAAAACTTACAATCTGAGTGTGAAGGTGATGGATGCAAAAGGCCAGAAATTACTAGCAATTTTTCCAGCAAAATTTCAGAAAAGCATGTGGATTAAACGAGGTTTGTTTCAATGGTAAATGGATTGAAATTTATGCTTCCATTATCTAATCGAGGCTCGCAATTATGTTTCTCCTAATGGATTTTTCTTGATATCTAGATGACCATTGGTATTTTATTTGAAATTATTTTCCTGAATTTAACACGGATGATGACTCCTTTGGTTTCTATGATAGGGAACTTTGTTGTGGCTGATGAAAGTGGGAGAGAAGAGGCAGCCGAGTCTGGCAGAAAAGTTGGGTGCATCATTACGCAAGTACTCTACCATGAACAAGTTCGCCTGCTTCAAAAATCTCCAAACTGGTATACACATTCTAAAATCTTCATTATTACTTCTCCACTGTGCTTCTGCCTTTCTATATAAAAAATAGCTTAATAAGGATGGTCCATGTGTGATTATTATGAAAAATCCTTTATGTTGTCCATGGTGCAGATTTTGTACTCACTAGATTCCATTTGGCCGATTTTCTGCATTTGACCTTTAGCAGCTTTTCTTTACGGCTGGTAAAGAACCATCATGTAACTTATATCTTCTAGTATTCCTGATATAGCATGTTTTGCTGATCTCAAAAATAACTTTTTGTTTTGAAATGTTTGAATTGATTACTTTTTTCTTACGTTTGAGGAAAAAAAAAAAAGTAGATATCCAAAATAAATAACGTATTTCCGACTTTGATCTATAATTACACTATGCCCCTGGTGCAATTGGTGGTGGTGTAACAAGAGGTTTGCACTTCACGTTTTCTTGGGATGGAAAAACGAACCAGTTTAGTTGTTGCTAAATTGAGGTGTGCACGTGTCAGTTTGTAAATGAAGGTTGCAAACTGTTCTGTTCTTATTTTAAAGTCGTTCAAGATGCCATTGCATCACCTGCACATGAAAGAACTGTGCTAAATTGTGTCGAAAAGAAAATAATGGATCTGGACTGTTACTTATTCTTGTAACTGGCTATTGATGCAGGCCAGAAACGTTCAAATCCACGCCCCTAGCTAACTCGAAGCAAGATTCACAATCACGTACAGCTGGAAAAGATGATTCAGAAAGTTCGACTGATGATGATGATGGACTCCCACCATTGGAAGCCAATACAAACAGATTAAATCCTCTTCAAACGGAGTTGGATACCAATTCTGAATCGGATTCAGACAATTCTTAAATCTTGTATCATCACAGTCGTATACACATGCATTGTAGAAATGTATCTTTCTATTTATATCCATTTAAGTAGAGATGTGCTTGTAGCACACGAGATTTTGATGTTGCCAGATGATTTATTGGGGTGTTTTGCTCTGATTTATTCTCTAAGATGTGTAGGGGAGCTTCTGGCAAGAGGAGTGGAGTCGTCCTGCCCCTTTTACATTGCTAAAGAGAGAAGCATGTTTGGCTGTTTAGAAGGATTGGGAAGATGGGTTGATTTTTTGGTTTTTCTTTTTTTTTTTTTTTTCAAATTAAATTTTTGTTCTTGTTTAATTGCAAGGACAACTATGCCATTTCAAAGCATTCTAATTTTAATATGGTTATTTGGGTTTTTGGACAACTATATTAAGATTTAGAATTTTTACTTTGAAAGTTCAACATTTTTAAGAAAAATAGCTTGAACTCATATATTTAATCCATATTTTAATATTTAATCAATATGAAAATTTTCAAACCGCTCATTTGAATTTAATAGACTCAAATACAATTTAGGGTATAATAAATTGATCTTTTCATTATTTAGCCTTTGTTAACAACCATTAAAATGAGATTCTTTTTGTTTAAACGAGTTCTGGAATAGTGAATTTTTGGAAATTATGTGGTTAAAAAGTAGAAAAAAAATTGAGTTGAAGTACAAAAAATTTTACTTTTGAGATCTACTATATTACATTTGGTGTTCAAGTTTTAACATGTTACCTTCGGCAAGTAATTAACACTTTAGAACATAGATTCAGTTTACACATTGTAGTTAGAATTGTTAAAAATTGAATTCACCCGGAGTTTTGAAATTGTTCCATTATCTTCACCGATGAACCTTTATAATTCTGAAGTTGGGAAGAGATAGCTGAAGTAACAGTTGTTCAAGAGCGAGTTCGTTCTTGGTCATCCACGCGGGAAAAAAAAAATAGAAATTCAGAGTTGCTGAAAAGTGTAGGTTGCACAATCAAAGAAGCAGCTGCGTGACGAACGCTCAAGCGAAAAAAGCAGCAAAGGCACTGCTCGCCAATCGTGCCTTGGATTCTCAAGTGGTGGATGGGCCGATCGCTACCCAGGAGTCTACTGCTCGAGCAGTGGTATTATCCAGCAAAAATCTGTTCACGATTTTCAGCTTATTTCAGTTCTATTCAACTTTAAACACTTCATATTATAAATATCAAAGTATTGGTTCGTCCCAAAAGTGTGTTTAGCCTATTTTCATTGAAGAGAACATCCTATTGAAGATCAAACATTTATTCCATTATTCTCTTGTTCAACCAAAGATTAAAACAAAAAATATCCAAAGATCAAACACTAAAAGCCATTACCTTCACCAATAAGCATTCATAGTTTTGAAGTTAGAAAAAGTAGCTGGAGTTCCAATTATTCCAAAATGAGTTTATTCTTGGTGATCTACGTGGAGGAAAAGGAAGTTCGGAGTTCCTAGAAAGTGCAGGTTGCACAATCGAAAAGGCTGGCTGCTTGAGAAATGCTCAAGCGAAAAAAGCAGCAAAGGCACCGCTCGCCAACCGTGCCTTGGGCATCCGAGCAAGGATGGATCCCTCGCTACCCATGAGTCCACTGCTCAAGCGGTGGTATCATCCAATGGAAATCTTTTCATGATTTTCAGCTTATTTTATAATTCTATTTAACTTCAAACACTTCATCTTATAAATACCAAAGCATTGGTCCATCCCAAAAGTATGTTCAGCCTATTTTCATTGAAGAGTACATCGTATTAAAGATCAAATATTGATTCCATTATTCTCTTGCTCAACCAAAGATCAAAACACAAAAGATCCAATGATCAAACACCAAAAATCATTACCTTCATCAATAAGCTTTCATAGTTATGAAGTTGGAAAAAGCAGCTGGAGTTCCAATTATTCTAGCATGAGTTCGTTCTTGTTGATCCTAAAAAAGAAGTTCAGAGTTGCTGAAAAGTGTAGGTTGCACAATCGAAGAGGTTCTTCAATGATTTATAGGTTGGTGGTCAGAGTTACTAAAGTTTAATTGTGTTTAGACTAACTGTAAGTTATCTTTTCTAGAAAATCGTTTTAGTAAGGTTTGCCCAGAGGTTTTTTTTATCCCAGTAAAGAGTTCTTCAAGGGGTTTTGATGTAGAATTAATGGGGAAACACAAGAAGAAGAAGAAGAAGAAGAAAAAGTAGAAGCAAGAAAGAAGCCGTGAAGAAGGAGAAGGAGAAGGAAGAAGAGCGAGGCAGCCGCTAATCTTAATTTTCATTCAATGATAAACCGTCCAAATTGTAATGTAAAAACTGTTTAAATAATAAAAATCTAGCTAAATGACGGGTTTGGGCCAACCCACTACTACAAGCCCAATAACAATAAAATAGAAATATAAATGATGAGGTCCGATAGCAATAAAAATTAAATATTTCCTCATATCTAATGATGTCCGCATCAGGTTTTCCTTTGTTACCAAATTTGATGTTCTTTACTTTTATTGCTTTTGATCTATATTGCATGATTGACATTTAGGGTTTAATTTAACATTAAACTTAATTATCTAGAAACATTAAAAAAGTGACTTGTTGCTTTTTATTGGTTGATTGTTTTGATTCCGCATTATACACCTTTAAGTATTGTTTGGTCTAAACGTCGTGATATTTTTCAAGTTGCAACAGCAGTTTTTTGGTCTGGTGAAAGTCTTAGACACAACACTTATATTTGATTTAGTTTTCCTTTCATGTAAGTAATTAATTAGTTAATTCAAAGATTTAAGTCAAAAACTGGAGTAACAAGGATTCACTTGCAAGAATTATACTTGAGGACGCCAAAAACTTGAAAAATTCTTTGATATATCTTGTCAATCTCAATTTATTGTCAACAAAAATCCTATAGATCTAGCAATGAGAGGAATGGAGTGGTGGAAACAGATTCATGTAGCCGATCCCAAATTTATTTGGATGAACACTAGGTTTTTTTGTTGTCAATCACTATTGTTAAACTGATGAAATTATCTAGATTGCGCTTGCCTTTGGATTTAACTAAGATAATGTAAATCATTAATTTGGATTGTACAGGTGTTCACCAGACATCTAGTTTAGCATCATTTGATACACAAGACTGGCTTCAAGACGGATTTGACCTCTTGGGCGATTGAACTGCCTAAGTGCTTTATTAAGTAGATGGCTGTACTTAAGTACACTGCTTTACTCTTACTATATTTTAAGAGGCGCTATCTGATTTTTTTTGCACAGGATTTGAATACAGATATCATTGTTGCTACCGCCAGGGGAACAAACACAAATGCAACTGCAGTTTCTGCCAATGTTGTGGTTGATCAAAGACTAATGAATGCATTATTCCAAGATGTGGTTAACTCTTATGTCATGATTTTTAGTGTGGATTTGGCCCCCAGCCATTGTTCTGTGCTTTCCCACATGGTGCATCATAATAAAGCTGCTTTATTGTGCATTAACAGGTTCTCATTCTGATCCATGTTTTTTTGTGAGTTTAACAGGTTCGAGTCAGTGAATCGTATGGGCTGAGATTCCATCGGGAGTTTGCTCTTCTCATGAAACGGCTTCTTTATTTTGACCAATACACACGATTGTTAGCTCCCATTTTGAACATGCTGCGGGATTAAAGGATTTCAATCGCCTCAAATCAAAGAAGCAGAAACATTTACCAGTGAGGTTGATGTGTTCTTCCCATATATTATAATATAATTGAAAATTTGCTACCTTGTAGAACCCATTTGAATATGTTAAAGAAATGTTTACTGTACATTATATAGATGAAAATCTTAATTGATTTTGCAAATATTCTTCGAATTTTTATTGTGCTGTTGTTATATACAAGGCAATGCAACAAGTGATGGTAATTTCAACACAAGCAAACTGTAAAGGATGGCCATAATTAACAAAAAGACCTTGCATTTCATTACAACAAAACCATATTTCTGTATCAAACAAGTAAATAAATACAGACAACTACATATTCATAGATCCTTTTATTATAAGAGATGGCTCAACTTAGTCGTACTCGTCTGTACAAAACATGTCCAATGGAGAGATGGAAAAGAAAACAGGATGAGAACTTTTCCTCTTCCAAGAGATGGGAACAATCAAGCTTATGCATGGATTTAAACAGACCTTACTTGACTTAAGGAAGAATATCCCGTAAGCTGATGAAGTGGAGAACCTTCGAGCTGTGTGGATGCTTTCTTCTACTTGGACATCTTTAATGAAGTTCCGGCTGATTCATAGGTTTTCGCTAAACTCTCCCTCATTATAGACTTCATTTTTCTATCTCCCATCGACTCATTAACAGATGCTATCTTGTTACTGGATGCATTCATCTGAAGCTGGCCAAATGAAGATCTCATCCGTGAAGCCTCTCCTTCAGCAGTTCTACAGGACAGGTCATAATCATCAGAATATGGAATGTGTTTAGCATTTGGTCAAGGAGTATAGTGGGAGAATAATTTAAGATTTCTCTTACCGGTGGTGTCATATTAGTTGTCGGCCTTGCTTGGTGGAGGGGCAAAAACATCAGGAACATATTGAGCTATAGTCGTTCCTTCCAGAAGTGAGAATTTCAGAACTTCCTGACAAGCATTGCATCTCAGTCGATGATATTTTTTTTTGAATAGGAGAAAGTCTGCTGGTAGCTGTAACAATTCCGAGCAATGATAACAAGCGACAAGTGGGGCTCCACCAGCTATAGGCCGGATATGTCTCTTTGCTGCCTGATATTTCTCTCTCGAATATGACTTTTTCATCTCGTCGTCCAACAAGGAAGCCTCAGAGCTCATGTAATGTGGGGGAGTTGAGGAACTTGAGGCATGGGAATGAACGCTGTCACAGCACATGGAACGCGAAAGAAACTGTGGTGAGCAGTGCCAGTCTTGGGGAAAACAATGAACACAAGAGCAGTTGACTTGGCAACTGTAGTTTGCAGCGTCCACAGAACATGGCGTTCTCGAGGCCCTGCAATGTCCAGGCCAACATTGTACTTGACTGTGTCTCATATGGTACCTAGGATGGTTCAAATCTGCATGCATCTCCCTTTCTGGTACTAAATGGTCATCATACAACGGAGTATACTTTTCATCCATGAAAGACGGGAACCCTCCGTTTGTCATATCATTTGTAAAACGCGTCCTGTTGAGCTGATCTTTGAGTTCATAGACCATTCTCAACAAGTCCATTTTGTCTGGGTCAGAGTTAGAAGGCTCGTCTGGTGAATAAATGCTCGGATGGTGATCAAAAAGATTGTGCTGATAACTCGAAGGTTTTCCTTTTCGATTTCCATGACTTTTCATGAAATCAGTGGGACTGAATGGTGATCGAGAAATACCTTCTTCATCAAATCTTATCCTGTTTCCACTGGTGTGATCATATCTTTTCATTTCAGGCAACTCAAACTTTCTTCTGGATGGTTGTAAAATATGGTTGGGAATTTGATCATCAGTTCCATCATAAGATGATACACTACCATCATAAGCATAGTTACTTCTATTCGTCGGAGATTTATACATATCCTCACATTTGTCGCTGAGATCAGTAATAGGATCAACAAGAGGCGAATTTCCCAAAGTATCTACCGAGCTTGCTCTGCCAAAATTTTGAGGACTCCAGGAATGCTCCACATGTTCACTATCTGAAGTGATGAAATTGACTGACACAATGCTATCATTCAAGGGGCTTTCAGCAGCAACAGATAAATCTCCAGTACGCGTGTTCAAACCGTTTTCTTTGCTCAAGCTTCTAAAGGGTGGATGAATCTTGATATTATCATTGACTTCAGTAGTTCGTCCAGCTGAATGTGATGAAGTTTTTAGGCTTTTTGAAATGTTCCAACCCTTTACATCATTTTCTGGTACAAGATCTTGACTTTTGATCCCTTCGGTATTTTCTCCAACTTCCATAGGATGCCTTCCGTGGCATTTGTCCAAAGGAATTATGTCATTCCATTCAATACATCTTCTAACTTCTTGGGTCGATCCATCAACCATATGACAATTAAACTCGCTTGAGCTAGGAGATTCATCAGATAAGTTTCTGCCTCTACTCCATTCCCTATTGTAATCCTGCAAAAACCTGGAATCTAGTCTGCTTGTATTTTGCTCCAAAGGAAATTCATCGTCATCCTGCTTCAAAGATTTTCTTGCCTCAGCAGATGAATCTTTTCTCTCAAAACAGTTAACCTCAGGTTGACTAGAAATATTATCAGAGAAGCTTTTGTCATGTCCACCGTGATCACCCACGTTGTCTTTTACTGGCGAGGATTCTCCACTCAAGGGAGGAGTTAAATCTTGATTAGAGCCAGTTTCATCCTTCCCTCCTGAAACACAATCCTGCTCAGTTTTGACAACAGCATCTCTTTCTTGTAAGCGTACATTTGCATCATTAGATTCATCTTTCCGATGTTTTGCTACATGCAGGCAAAAAACAGAGACAAAAAGAAAAATAGGAAGTAGAAAATAAGGCCACAAAACATCAGTATAGAAATTGAGGTCTTGGTGTCATGGATTAAGCTATATTTACTATTGAAAGTAATATAATTAGAACAGCACACAGAATTTTTTTTATAATGGCTCATCCTCAATTTGAGAGTTACGTCCACTCTTCCCATTACAGATTTTCACTCCAATGAAGAAGATAATAGGGCCTCACTCTACCACCCATAAACCAGCCCCTTAAAGTACTTCGTAAAAATTTTAGGTTCCACGCTGTCCAACACAATATAGTTATGCTCCACATGGTGAAATATAGGATGATTAGGCTTCACACAGTCCAACATTTGAATGCTTTAATTCTTAATTCTACACATGCCAAGTATCTGCATCGCAATATATATCATTTTCGAGGGCTAGAACTACACTTTTTAATTTATTTTCAATCTTTAAATGACATACTGATCATCCCATGAGATATTATGCTTAGCTTCAAATAAATTTAAAGAAACAATATCATACTATAAATATGTGATTAGTAAAACTGAAAAAAGTTAGTACCTTGGAGAATTGTACCACATCCTCCACACTCGTACAGAGGAACATCTGGCAACTCTGCAAGAACCTGTCGGCATCTAGGACATCTAACCAGTCGGATTTTTGTGGTTGGTTGAGTACTCATGTTTCACCTGATATTTGGCTTATCGAATCATCAAAGATCAACCTTTTTGAGCTCTAACTGTAACTTACTAGAGGCCCTGAAAACGAAGAGAAGATATGTACGAACAAAATATCCAATAAGCCTGATGTTGTTTAAATGACAAAACCTGTTGGACAAATCAATTACGCATTAAGAATGTATAAAGGATACGACTCTTTAGTGATTCTAATAGTTTTTCTACTGTAACTTAAACTAGGAAGATTTTTCATGTTTTCCTTAGTCCTCTTGCAATAGACAACTAAGACAAAGTCGAAAAATAAAGAACTCTTTGAATTGAATTAACAGAACTGAATCAAACCAATTGCCAAGATATCTTATAATCGAAGCCAAGACCTGGATGCCGAATTCACTCTTTTTATCCAAAGCCTAGCACTGTGTAAAATTGTCATAAACGGGATAGCTAGCTTCGACAAGAATGTCATTGCTAACATCGACATATAATGTAATGGAATTCATGAAAATCACCTAAGTCCATACACATTTGGGCAAATAAATGTTTGAAAAAAATGGGTTTTTTGTACAATCTTGAAACTAAACCCAAGAAGTTTTAAGCCATGATTTAGCAAGCAAAGAAAGAAGGGAATTAAGAAGTATACATAATATAATGGCATATTAATTCTACCTTCTGTACAGAATTTGTGTAAAACCCATTTGATTAAACACAGATCAGATCAAACTCAAACTGATTTCTCTCTATATATACAGATATAAAGAGAGAGAAGGAAATAGAATGAAGCAAGAAAATGAGTGGAAGTGAGGAAATAGACGAACCATTACCAACCTAGGAAGAAACAGGGTACCGATCAGAAAATCTTCTTCTTCTCCTTCCTGCTATTTTCCATCCATCCGTCCCTCTCCCTCTCACACACACAGAGTACCAACTACGACAATTATGGCAGCGTCTTTCTCAACCGTAAAAGAGAAGCTCGTCAATCCCGAAACTGAAAGACGTATTCTTGATCGTGACTCATTATCAATCTCTCTAAAAGAAAGGAAGAGTGGACACGGAAGAGGGAAGTAAAAGCGGGACCAGATTGAATGATTATCTGTACAAAGAAATAGATGATGCTTAAACACAAACTTCCACGACCCTCTAGTCAACTGCTTATTCTTGTTTCTTTTTTAGGGGAAAAAAAGGAAGCGAAAACAAATGTTGACACAGACACACATTTACTACATATGGTTAGCTCATGTTTGGTGTAACATAAAATCAAAATTTTAATAAATTTCGATAAAAATTGATAAAATATGATTTATAATTAAAATTAATTATTGATTGTAATTTAATTTCAATAACTTGTTCTTAGAATATTTCTTTTACTCGTGGCATGAATGTCTTTCAAACTAGATTTACTTAATGCTAGAGGAGCACGGGTACCTCTAATATACCATAACTATAAGAAGGTAGGCATGGGTGCCCTTGGTACGTGTGTCGACTTAGAGTATCAGAAACTCCATTAATAGAGTTTTCGGTACTCTTTCTTTCTTTTTGTATCCCAAAATTTTTCTTAGAATTTACTTTGTCATTTCTGACTCCTAATTTAAGAATTTAATTATCTTATAAAAATCTTCTTTGACAAACTTAAATTCTGGAATTAAAAGAAGAATATTGTTCATTACCTTTAATACTTAATTCTTTTCTTTGAATGCACTTGAGCTGGTAGGATTTCTGTAGATTTTCTACTATTGAGTGAGGCCTATTTATACTAGGACAAGGAGTTGGCGCCCCCTTTCCTCAATTAGTAAGGTTGGCACACATTAGTAAGTAGCTCAGTCATCCTTTTAATCTCCAACATTCCAGCCCACTTTATCTCCTGCCATGTGTACAGATGACTCATGAAAAGTAGTATTTTATCAGCTAGAATTTTAGAGGTAAATATATGCGAATTCATGATATTACTCCTTTTAGTCATTCAAGTTATACTCATTTTCACTAGGTTCCATATATCTTATAATTTGTAAAATTGAATCCATTCCCCTCAATTAGTTTCAAAATAGAACTTCAATTTATTATAATTCCCAAAATCAATTTTCTATATCACTAAAGTCAATCGCTAATTCCACTAACATTTTAAATCTCGAATTCACACTAGTTCAAAAATCAACTTAATAAGATGTCGATCATTTCAAGGGTTGAACTAATAATTAATTTAATTGTAAAATACGAAATTTGTAGGATGTTACAGGAATCACCCCCCATGAATCTTGTTGTCACCACCTTGCCCATTTTGTCAGTAATTATGTTTGTTTTAACCAGTGGAGGTCAAATTTTGAGTGTGTGGGTTGTTTATGATCAAAATCCAGTGCGTGCATACAACATGCAGATGTGGTGTGTGCATCTTATGTTCAATGTGTGTTTCTTTATACAACATTCTAGTTTTACCATTTCTAAGAATTTTGCATAATAGCAATTTCAAGATTAAAGTTCTATATGTGAGTAGTATAATACGTGTTTTACATTTATTGTTATATACGGTCCAATATATACATATTTGCGTTATATGTGTTTGTGCTCGATGAAGCAAAATTTTGTTATTTGGATTTCATATTACCTTCCCACGTTTAATGATATTTTGTTTTGGCAAACTTGTATATTGGAGTTTAAATTGGTGGTACTTTTAGAATCAAACTAGATTATTATTCCTGTTAAGTTTTAGTTAATTTATGTAATTGACAAATTCTGTAGACAAAATGACTTATTGGATAGATTGTTAAAGTTCAAGGAGTAATGTGCAATTTGTTCAAAAGTTAGTCAGTAGGTCTAGGGTTTCGAGTTTGGAACAAGGAGGAAAACGGTCCGTATTTTCGCTGGACTGTCGCCAAGGGTTGGCTCGAGCTATAAAAGTAGAAACATCGTCGCTAGACTGTCGCCCCTCCGCTCGAGCGACAGTGCTATCCGTGAAATTTTTATTTCGCGATTTCAAAGCTTTTTACTCGGCCCATTCGTTTCTTGACCTACATATAAATATCAGAACTCACATATACGTTTCTCGAAGGTTGACAATTGAGAGAAACAGGCCAGGGAGTGAATTTATCACATCACATCTTTCAACCTTCAATTCTTGTGAGAGTTTTGGTGAGAAAAACATCGAGAGCATAATCCAAATACCAAACCACAACTTCCAACATATTTGTCAGAGGTGCTGAAGACCAAGGAATGCGATTGGAGTTTCAGTCTGTGAAGAACGGATTGTTCTTCGTGATCTACAGGAGATAAACGATTCTACCAAACTAGGGACTGCTGCAAGATAGCGGAGTTCACGGAGAGCGTTGGTTATTGCAGTTGGAATTGGTGCAGGGGAGCACATAATTCAAGAGAGCTGTCGAATTGCAGTCAGGAGATCAGATAGTACGTGTCATCGTCTAGTCTGATAAACTGTAAGTCTTAAATCGTTTATAGTGGATTGATTGGCAAAGTGTTGGAGTTTTTCCCAGTTAGGTTTCTCCGTGATCATACCGTTGTTCATTTACTGCTTTATATTATGAATGTATGATATGTTGTATTTGAACATAAGATTAAATTGACTATATGATTAACTATCCAGAGATAATTAATTGGTGACTTGTTGCTAATTAGTTAATAAGATTTTAATTCTGCATATTATACCTATTCACTCACATCTACGTGTTGTTAGGATCGAACTTGCGCTTTTCAATTGGTATTAGAGTCTTAAATTGATTTCTGACCCTTATTTGTTTAGTCTAGATGAGTCATTCTTTGACCGTGCCTCCGTTTTTCGACGGTAGCAATTATGCCTACTGAAAAGTTCGAATGAGAGCTTTTATTAAGGTTTTTGGATGAACGTATTTGGATAAGTGTTCAAAATAGGTGGGCTACGCCTACAACTACTGTTGATGGTGTAGCTACACCCACTGATATTTCACTGTGATCGAAAACGAATTTGGATAAATGTAATTGGAACGGTAAGGGTCTTCATGCCCTGTTCATGGTTGTGTCTGCTGAAGAGTTTAGACGTGTATCGATGTGTGAATTGATAAGGAAGTTTGGAATATTTTAGAAACCACACACGAGGGAACTAAAACTGTGAAGAACTCTAAACTTCAGATGTTGACCACTAGGTTTGAAGAGATAAGGATGGCTGATGATGAGTTGTTTGATAGTTTCTATGCTAAACTGAATGACATAGTCAATTCAAGTTTTAATTTAGGTGAGAGGCTCCCCGAGTCAAAGATTGTTAGGAAAGTCCTTAGATCACTGCCCGAGAGGTTCAGACCCAAGGTTACTGCGATAGAAGAGAATAAGGACTTATATACTGTTAAAATTGAGGAACTCTTAAGATCACTTCAAACTTATGAACTCACTATCTCACAACCTAAAAAGGTTAAATCCATCGCCATGAACACTGTTAGAGAAAGTGAGAGTGAGTCCACCGACACTAAGACCCTTAAGGACGACGAAGTTGCCTATTTCGTTAAAAAGTTCCAGAATGTGATGAGGAATAGGAGAAAGCCTCATGAGCGGAGTAGTGAAGTCCCCAGTAAACTCTCGAGAGGTAGACGTGAATACCTCTAGGACTCTCGTTAGGAAATCTCAATCTGTCCAATGTCATGAGTGCAAGGAATTTGGTCACTTTAGGAATGAATGTCCTAATATGAATAGGAGCTCGAATAAGGAAAGGCGTAAGGCTTTAGCTGTGATCATGAGTGATGAGGAGTCAGATACTAGTTCTCATGATGAGACACCTGGTGGTGAGGATGAACGAAAATTCATGGCCTTCACCTCGATTGCTGCAATCGAATCTGAACGTGAGGTTGAGAAGGAGGAAAGAGAGAATGAGAGTGTGCAATCTGATGATGAGTCTGATGATGAGACGGACATTCACGATTCTTATCGTAAATTGTTTGAGGAGAGTCTCAAAATTAAGAAGATCAACAAAGCCGTTCTGAAAAAGGTGAACAAGTTTGAGCTTGAACGTGAAAGATTGTTGAGTGACCTTCAGGACTCGACCAAGAAGGTGAGTGAGTCGAAGCTTGTTAATGAAAACTTGGAAATCAAAGTTAAATCATTAACATCTGATCTTGATGAATCCAATGCTCAACTCCAACCATTCATGAGTGGTATACAGAAGTTGGACAATTTGCTTAGGATGAATAAGCTTGCGGGTGACAGACATGGTCTGGGTTATGTTCATAACTGTGTTGCTACTGCTAGTACATCCTGGACCATGTTCGTTCCTGTCACCAACAAGGCTCGTGAGGTTGCTTATCTTAAACCCCAAGGTAAGCATGCCATATGATCGACACTTACCAGATAGCGTGAGGTCAGTCGTCCTACTTTTTGGCAACAACCACCGAGCAGGTTTGGACGTAGGTTCATTCCCACGTGCCACCACTGTGGTGCTTTGGGACACCAGACCTAGGTGTCGTAATCGAGAGACTAGAAGTAAGAATCTGAATTTCACTAGTAAGGTTGACTTTTTTACCAATCAAGTCGCCACACTAACTGAGATGATGACTCGGTTAATTCAATCATCTTCTACTTCTAAGAAAGTTTGGGTAAAGAGGAGCGCCCTCGAAGATCGTAGATATGGTTGTGCTCTTCATGGTAAGGACATTCATTTTTCACCCTAAATTGGTATTTTGGTACGTGCATGTGCAGTCCATTGTGTCCATTCATTCATGCATGTATCACATTATTTTCTGTTTTTCTTTTTGTTATTTTTTATTTATTCTTCTATTTCTGTGCTTATATTTGCTTAAAGTATTTTTTTTTAATTGAAAAATGTGAAAAAGACAAAATTATTTCCTTTTGGCAAACAACATATCGTTATGATTTTAAACATGTTATGTGTGACCAAGTAAGCAATTATTTGTTTAACAGTGTTATTTCCATTACTTGGTTCGATTTGATATGGAGTATTGAGTATATGTGTCGTCTGTAATCTTCTGTACTGCACACACTATGATCTTGTGAGTGAATCTGAATCAAATGTGTGAGATTTGGGATGACAATCACGTGTTAATAGGGTGATCTCGAACATGAATTGATCTACATTTAGATGACCTTAGCTAGTGATAGCCTCTCTGCATTGTTCCAGTTATGATGAATATATATGATGAAAAATAAAAATATGAGTACTTATTTGATTAATCTTATACTCTGTTCGAAGTTTATTTGACTCGAGTAATTAAGCTCGAGGGGTTTCTCATAACCTGGTGCTTATAGTCATCTGACTTGGATTAACTGGTCTAACGCTCGTTACAGAGGTCAATTTAGTCGCTTAATGAATAGGATCTTCACATAAGATGTTAGTTGGGAGAAACAAATGCTCAAATTTAGGGGGAGAAAAGAAAATTTATCATATATTTGAGCTCATTTTTAGGTCCTAAAATTTATTCGAGTTTGACTTTCATCTGTAGGGATCATACTTATTTAACAAGTGATGTTTTGCATGTCTTTTTTTACAAATTTAAGGTTTGGTGTCGGTTTCACGGAAAAATGGTGGCACATTATACTCATGAGTCATTGTATACACTTTACTCCATCTTGACCTTAACTGCATATGTGGAAAAGTCTTTTTGATAATGCTATACTTGTGATTGTATGCATGATTTTGATTATCGAAGTGTCGGTTGCTTGAGTTGTTTAGATTGAAGTTTTTTTTTTTTTTTTTTTAAAAAAAAGTGTCATTTTTGGTGCTACTTTTCTTAATTTTTAAATTTGAAGTGCTATTTTGTCAATTGCACTTTCGCTAGCTTATCGCTAGAAATCGCTCGAGCGACAGCAGCAGAAGCTGCCTCACTCGCTTATCACCCGAGATTTGCTCGAGCGACAGCCCGTTAATTTGAATATTAACGTCATTTTTCTAGGATTTTATGCATTTCTCCCTATTCTTCCACTTGATTTCACTCTAAATTTCATAATCCACCCAAAATCTTTGTTTTGCCATCATTTTATTCACCTCAAATCACGGGTTTGAGCTACTAATTCATCAAATCAACGAGTTTTAAAGGTAAAATTCGAAATTCTTGGTTTCTTCCCATTTTTGCAATTCTTTTGAAATTTCTCGATGTTTGAACATTCATTCTTCAATTTTGGTAGGCGCATTACCTTTGTTAATCATTTTCATAGCTTGCTATCCATTTGTGTATGATTTCTTTTTCAACAAAAATTTGGATTATGGACCATTTTAGCATTTTTTTTTTGTCTTTGCTCATTTTGTTTGCATTTAGTTTGGGCAGTAGGAGTAGTGTCTGTGAACTAAGGAGAATGTGATGGATGGTCTGGGTGTGTTTGGAATGAGTATTGTTTGTAGAGTTTGAGTTCGGTGCATGTGTACCCACGTCTGATTAAGTTGGGTTTGCTTGTGGTGGAATGTCGCGTTTTGGGTTCGAGGTATGCAGTTGTGTGTGTCTTTGATTGACATGTACATTAGGTGTCGTGTGTGCATTGCAGTTGGTGTTGGCATCGCACGGTGACATCACGTCATGACGTCGGGTCACTCTGTCTAGGCATCGCGTCCCTACGCCATGTCATCACTACACGCGTCATGTCTTCACGCCCCTTACGTCTAGGGCTCATTGCATGACGTCATGCATTCACATTAGGACACGTTGCTTGTCATTTTCTTTGCCTCGTTTTGCGTGCATGCATGCATAACATACATTTAATGATTTAGTTTGTCATATCTCGAGACTTTGATTTTGTGTTTCATTTCTTTCAGATGCCGCCTAAGAGAGCACGCACTTCTACTTCCACTCCTTGTACTTCGACTTCGTGCAGTAGAATTAGGTTCATTTCTGCTGTTGCCCAAGATGTATTTGGGTCACAGTTTTCCCTTCGCACTGTACTCTTTGAGCGCGAGGTCATCATGTCTGACCTTTCACCTGACCTCGCTGCTATCTTCACTTCTTGGGGCTGGGAACCACTTTTGGTTGAGTTGACGTCCCCTCATAGTCTGTTAGTTCAGGAGTTTTACGCTAACATCCATGATGTTAGAGGCTCTTCTTTCGAGTCTTCCTTAGGGGTCAGGTAGTTAAGATTCCCCGGCAACGGCGCCAAAAACTTGTTCAAATAAAACCCGCAAGTGTACGGGATCGTTGTACAAGTAATAAGTGTGATGAGAA
>CAIGRN010158078.1:0-12509 GCA_903798345.1 Fraxinus anomala
CTAAATATTATCGAGTAAATCAAATAATCACTTAAAATTGCAACTGAGTGCTTTCACAATATGTTCCATTGTATTGCCCGTTTATAGCATGAGAAAGGGAGGAGAACCAAACCCCAAACCAACAACACATACACTGAATAAGCATATAAGAACACAGAGCCAAAATGAACCTAGAATATTAACAGTAAAAGGCTGTATTATACACAGCCAAATAGCAACAACATATTAGAGGGGACATGAAAAACAAAACCGCAAAAGAAAAAAAGGAGTGGTTATGGAGAACCTATGCCTTGAGCTATTTCTGCCTATGAATGCACCATTACTGAAAGTATTATAGAGGGGAACAATAACTGCAACGGTGATTTACAATGATAGCTAGCAAAGGATAAAATATATAAAATGGAAAAGGTGGTATTTATGGATACTAAGACACTTTAGTTGTACAGAGAATAAAACTTAAAATTTCAAATAATTCCAATGAAAAAAAAATTGGTTTTGAAATCACAACCACAAGAACTCTCTAGACTTGTATACGCTCGAGAGCGAGATAGAGAGAGAAAGAGAGAATGTTGGTCCACCAATGTGAGGCTATAAAGTTGAAATTATTTCCACCAGGTAGAGAACGGAATCAGACTTAGCGACTACCAGAATCACAGTTTAATGGACTATCAGGTTCTGGATGGGCCATCAATGCAATTATAGCCCGACAAACAGACTGTAGCGTCCAAGCTGGACTCCATGCGTTCTTCAAGATATCAAGGCATATTTCACCAGTCTGCAAAAAGAAAAAGCAAACTAGTTAATAACAACTAAACAACCGTAACCACCTTTCCTACCATGCACAAAAAAAAAATAGAAGAAGAAGAAGAGAACCAAACAAAGTCATCATCTGACAACAATATTTTCTCAATTCTACATTGTTGATAAGAGATTGAATCAACTACATAACAATCAATATGTCAGCAGAATCTCAATCAAAACTCCAACTAAATTACTTAGTTTTCTTAGAGTGATAGATGTAATGTTCCACAAAGAAGCACCCCACCACCCTTTGAGAAGTTTAAATTAAACTCCTTAACTCCTAGCCTTACTCCACTTCATTTTTAATAGAGAAATTAGTTTCACTGGTGCCATTGGTAAGTCAGGATCCTCTACACTGAAACCATCACCCCTGTTAGGGAAGAATTAGGGATATTTATTGTACCCAAATGCATTTAATCCAACTATTTATTTCCTTATAATGGCAGTGCAGTATCACTGCCAATTGTGTGCAGCGTTCATTCGAGTGAACTACATGAAGTCAGTTCCTTTGATTGACAAATACCACTCATAAGCCAATTATATTTATCCATTAATCATAGTGGAAACGCCAATAATGTTAATACTAGTTGAATTGTATTTTCACCCTTTGATCTCTTAACTTGTTCATTGCACTTACAGGACAAAAAACATAAAAAAGAAAGAGAGAGAGAAAAAAGACAAGAATTACCTTAAAATGTACATTTGGATGGAAAATTTTGGTTAAGAATCGCACTTGAGGAGGCTGCAAAGGATACTGCTCAGGAACAGTGAATGCAAGTTGGAAAACTCCACCTTCGTAAGGAGTTTCTAACGGCCCCTATATACACTAAAGAGTTGAGCAACACGACTGCTGATATGCATTTCCCCAAAATAAAAGGCAACATAATAAAGCTCCCTAAAGAACACAGAATCTTACCTTTATAAGAGCTGTCCATTTAAAAATGTGCGAATCATCACAAACAAGTTGAATATCGGGATCAGCTACTTTTTCTCTCTGAACTTCTTTGTATTCCTTAAAAAGCCTTGCCCTTGATGCCTATTTACAAAAAAAAATGCTCATTCTTGAAAAAGAATTACCAAAGGAGATACTAATATTGGCAATAAAAATGAATCAATGTTACTACTTTGAGAACATCAAGACCTGAAAAATGTCACTCGAAATGGTTATGAAAATTGTTCTTCAATTTTAACCCAAAGGCCACATGCTCCAAATTATCTTCACACTTTTTACTATTATTTTAAACTGCACTTAGGGGCCTTTGAAGCCATTGGCAAAGAAAGAAGCTACAGACACGGAGTCACGAGTTAATCATTTTTAAAGATTTGTGGTTACACTCATTGACAAAACAATCAATAATTAGCTGATTATAAAATGGAACTCAAAGGCTGATTTGCTTTTAAGGCTGATTGCTAGTTGGTTCCATAAATTACAGCCGATTTTTAGAATATCCCATGATTGCAGGTTGGTATTTTTAGGAAGTTAAGGGTCTGTTCTTTTTACCATTTTCAAGTCGTTTTCTGTTTTCGATTTTCCAAAACAGTGAAAATGCATTATCTTTCCTATTTTCGAAAACGCATTTTTGAAAACAAGTTAAAAATTTAAAAAGAAAACTCAAAACGACAAATTTGTCGTTTTTGGTGTTTTCAGTTATAATCAAGTCAAAATTTTCAAAATGCATTTTGAGTATTTTCAAAACAATTTTTCAAAATACCAAAAAGAATACATTTTCAACAATCTCAAAATGGACACTCAAAACACAGAACCCAAAATAAATTCAAAACTCAAAACACAGAACTGAAACACAAAGAGAACAACCCCTAATTTTTTCCACTTACTTTAAATTACATACAACTATATTTTTAGATAGAGTCACGACTTTGTAATATAACTAGTTATAGACATTCATATTCGTGATATCAGAACTCATTAATCTCAAACAAGCAATTCTACCCGATTACGACTCAAAATGAGCAAATGAAAAATTATGCCCGATCAAGACTAAAAAAACTAGACACACGATTTCGAGATGGGTGTAACACCTTATCTAATTAAACTAGTCAACACTTAAAATTTGAGGTCAAATATGTCATGCTAGAAAAAAAAAAAAAGAATTGGAAGCAAACAAAACTGAAGTCGGGCGGTGGGTGACTTTATGTATTAAACCAATTATATAATCAAATTCATTTCATTTAATTCATAATATACACACAACACATACATATAGAGAAGCCGAGAACGGAGAGAAAGAAAGAAGAAAAAGAGGAAGAAGAAGAAGAAATAGAAAAGTTTGGCAACGGGGTTGGGAAATAAGTGATCTCTTATTAAGCTTGAATTCCTCAATTTCGATAGGTAAGTGAAAACACGGCCAAGCTTAATAAGAGATCACTTATTTCTCAACCCCATGATTACATACTTCTAGTTCACTGAGGGGTCTTGACCGTGGATGGAAGGGTTTTGACCACGTACATATAGTTCACCAGGAGCCTTGGCCGTGTTCTAGAATTGACTATGATTGAGATTACTTCTGTTCACTGGGGGACCCGAGGCCGTGTCGGGAGTGCTTGGCCTAATGGACAGTCTACGCGCGTATTACCAGATTACAGATTTCAATCAGAAGGTTCATTTTTGGTAGATTTCCCGATACATTTTATGTGATGAGATGATGATATAGATTTCAGTTGATAATTATATCATGATTATGAGATGATATTTTTCAGTCTCACTTATATTATAATGTGAACTGTTAAATGATGTAAACTTGATTTTGATAAAAATGTATAAATGAAAAATTATAATTATTTTTGAACTTTTCCACTCACCGAGCTATCGAATCATATATTTTTTCACCATTTCCTTATCAAGTAGCAGTTGAGTTTTTAGACATCTTTTGGAGTTGAGCCTTGATTTTGGAGTCAGAGCCACCCGACGGAGTTAGCTAGAATGACTCATTTCATAGAGCATATAGTCAATATTTTGGGACACGTGTTCATTTTTGGATGTCATTCTACATCACTTGTATATAGTTGGATGGGATCACTACGTATTTTGCATCCATATGTATAATTCAAGTTATTTTCATAGTAAACGTTTGAGAATTCGGCTTATCTCTATATCGTGTTGTACTTCTGTAGTTATTGAAGGGAATCATAAATTAGCATTGATATGATATTGTTTGATGGGAGTTGTATATATTTGTTTATAGGTTGGTTAGTCCAAATTACAGGAGAGATAATGCCGAAATTTTATTAAAAATAATTTATAAGAGTTGCATATTGTAGTAGCCTTGATGGTAGGTCCAACTTTTAGTTGACGTTTATCATTGGCGCACGTCACACTCCAGATCCACTAGCGTTATTAGGACCAGGGCGTGTTAATGAGTCTACTTAAACGAGTCACCATTTTGCAGAGGATATTAAAGGATAAACCCTCACATTAAAAGATTAAAAAATATAAACAACCAACATAGAAGGTCTTGAGTTACTCCTCTTAACAAGGTTAACCTTCTAGAACCTCAAGTTTTAATATGACATCAGATTAAATTATTTTCCCAGTCATCACCATCCATAAAAGAGCCATAAAATATTTAAGGTAAAATACAATGTTGTGGCACTGGCTTCTCAACATGCACATGCTGTTCATTCTGAAAACTACCGTCAAGAAAATGCAACAAACAATTCTGAAATTGGAGGTTTCAACAAACAGGAAATTGAGCTACTTATGAATCTATTCTCATCATTAGAATATTCAGGTGCTTCGTGCTTTTTAGTGCAGTCTCATGATTATTCTGATTCTCATGCTTTTAGGGCCTCAAAAGATTGTTTCGCAAGCCCCTAAGGTAATTGATTCAGGTGCTAGTGATTATATGACAAATTCCTAATATCGTTTCTCTACATATTAGTCCATATCCCAGAAATAAAAAGGTTAAAATAGCTGATGGCACTTTATAGGCAATAGCAGGTCAAGGTACAATAAATTTCTCACCACCTTTGTCCTTGAACCCAGTTGCTACATGTGCCAAAGTAATCGTTAAACTTTTATCAGTCCATCAAATCACCAAAGATAATAAATTATTACAGATTCATGGCTTTGTAATATAACAAGGGATACACATTCATCTTCAATACTTTTACACAGGGTTTGCCGATTTTCTTATTAACAACAAATAGATTCATTTAGATGAAAGAAAAGGTCCATTTCCATGCTGTCCCGATTTAGTACTTCCTCAGTGCTCAATCAAACATCTTCTGTTCCTATCTGAGATGTCATCAATTAACATCCACCGTAAAATACTTTGTTGTCCTGAACTACCCCTATTAAATGATCCCCCTTCTGTACTTTCTACCAATTAAATTTGCAAACACTGGTCTTCCCATGTATCACATTTGTATTATACATCACGGGATCTCAAAAGCATACAAAACTAAATGCAGGACAACAGGGGAAAACCAATAAATATTAAAAAGAATTTAAGGTACTGACAGCATCATGAAATTCCTGTAAAACCTCTGTTATTGTAAATGAGGATAACCAAGAACAAATTTTTTTTTACGAGTGTAAAGCCAAATTCCAAGAAACCAAACAAAAGATACTATTGAATTTCACTAAGTAGTAAATTCCAATAATTTCCAGAGCTTCCAATCCAAAGAAATCTTACAAATACATATAAAAAGAAAACAATCAAATACATAATGACAAAAATCCTTGTGTCAAAAGGAATTATAAAAATCCAAAGAAAGGATACTAACCTGCATTTTCTGCTCTACTTCTGAAATCCACAATTCACTTCAAAGCAATCGAAAACAATTCGTCTTAGAAAAAAATAAATTTTTTAAAACCCGACAGTCGAATCTTTAAGAAAACATGCCTAATGACCTAAATTATCCTATTAATCAAACAGGAATTCAAAATTCTTCGCACCCGTTTTTGATTTACAAAAAACACTAATAAAAAAACATTCAAGTAAAATATATAATTCATAAAGAGATATGAATGAACAGAAAATAGAAGCTTACCAGAGATCAGCGTGAACTTCAGATTACGCGAGAGTATAATTTGTAATCCTGTGTGTGGCGGTCCATCACATTTTCTGGTAGTCAATGTTATTCTTTGAATTCACTTCCAAAGTCGCAAGTACGCTTATGTTGATGGAAGTGCGAGTTTATTTTTTACATCATTTAAATATAAACTACATTTGCTAGGAATTTAATCTATTTTAAAAAGTATATATATTTTAAAGTAATTAGTTTTAGGATCCATCTGTAAGGCTTCTATTTTTTTCTTCTACTTCTTATAAAATTGTTTCTCGAAGAAGTTATCTTAGATCACTTTTTTCTAAAAACTCTTCTAATTAGACAAAACACTTTTAAAAAAGTTATCAAAATATGTTCAAAAACAATTTTTTAATATTAGAAGTAACTTTTGACTTTTTGAAAGCGCTGCCAAACAAGACCTTAATCTCTTATGAAAAATTACTGAAGCTTTGATTCCCTATATTTTTTTTAAATAATTAAGAAGTAAGGAAAATATACGAAGTCTATAAGCATTTTATTTATTTATTTTGGCAACAATCTGTGGTCATTGTTTATTAAGTCATGTTCATTATTTTGAGAAATTAGAGTTTTAAATAATGATTTTTTAAAGAACGTGATTAAAAAAATATTTTATTGTGTAAATATGATTAAAAATGAATATGATAATTAAAGATTTTGAAATAATTGTTCTCAAACAGAAGCTAAATAACTTGTAAGAGAGGGAAAAAAAATCCCACATAAAAAGTAAAGCGACTTTTAAGTGATTTTTAGCAACTACGAATATTTGAATAAACTATTTTTACGTAAAAACAAATTACTTCTTGAATTAACTTCATTTTATTTTTTTTATCATGTTAAATTTTACTTTCAAGCTTCTCCATACAATGCTCAATCCAATAACGGTATAGAGACTCCCTTTTACTTGTGCTCGATTTTGTCATCATGGATACATAGATTCTTCACCTCATGCATTATGCCAGAATTTTTCTAGTTCCAATTTAGACAAAACTTGTATGGAATGTTTAACACAAGTTTCGACTCAAGAAAAACACTTTCCGTAATACTTTTTCTCACTTATTTTTTTTTAAATGGAAATTGAGTATGAAAATTGTTAAGTCGATCACAGTCGAGAAAACTTTTCTTCCTATTCTATACGGGAAAAAGAATCTCGATGAAAATTGAAAGCAGCTAAAATACAGGACAACGAGATGATAATGATAGCATTGCATTTTGCAAATTCAAGATATTGATATAACATTATTTACCATAAAAAATTAAACATTTCCCCCCTTCTTTTTATGTGTTTATTTCTACAATAAATGTACATGATCCTAATGTAAAGAAACCGCAAACAAAGAAAAATGCAACACAATGGACCGAAAGACGAAAATATATTAGTGGAAATTTAACCCAAAAAATCGTAAAATCTGAAAGGGGCCTACACCAAGTTAGCAAACAAAATATAAGGCAAGGTCATGTCACATGCTTCCAGCTCTACCCGGAGTAGTTTTCGATGGTTTAAATTTAGTAATGTCAACTAGGTCCCCAAACAGTTTGTCCTCTGGCTTCGAGGGCCTTGGGACATACGAGGATGTGGGAGTTGGAGCTGAAGAATAAGAAGAATTTCTCAAGATGCTGTCGTCCCTTATAGATAACCCGGACATGTTTTGCTCAAGGAACTGAGTATTTTGCTGTTGGCCGTAACCATAGCCATAGTTCGCCATTTGATTTCCATACATCTGCTGAGGATACATATTAGCCATTTGACCAGATTGCAATGGATGAGACAACATACCCATTTGTGGACTCTGGATTGGCTGAGGATGCAATCCCATACCCTGGTTGTTGATTGCTGTAAAATTGCCGGTGGTAATTGGCTGAATGTACATGCCGACTACCTGATCATTTGCCATAGGTGAGCCTGGAAGATATGCGCCACTGGGAAATGGCTGCGAGTGGGTGACTGTTACTTGTGTTGTCACTTGCATTTGCTGAGGAGACTGATTACTGCCAAACTGGCTATTGTCCAGTTGAGCTTCCCATGGTGGAGGTGGAAATGCACCACTATTTTGAGCACCTATCAAACGAAATAAGCATATATCAGACACTGCATCCGAATGCTAAATATAGTCCAAGAAAACCAACATTATATTCTCCATGTTTTAGGAATGACATGCTTGAGTCGAGTGACCATTAATAACATTCTAAACTCGTAGGTCGAAGAAAATAATTGGTTTTGTGACAAATCTTTCCAAGTACTATATATTTGGAATACACGTAAACGATAATTTCTTGATATTCTCAAGAATGCAGGAATTTAATTTTTTTCATTTACTCTAATTTACTTTTACTTTTAGTTCTGAACGTTTACATAATTGAAAAACAAAAATAGACTAGAATAAATAAAGAAAAAAGAAGAGATAATGCACCATAAACTGGCGAGGATGGCTGCTGTTGCTGGGTTATTTGACCATTCCATGGAGAGGTTGAGCCTTGTGGGTGAAGTGACTGTTCATTTTGGCGAAACATTGGACTAGAAACAGTTCCATTTGGAGATAATGGTGCGTTTGGATATTGAAAATTCTGTTGTTGATGAAATTGAGGGGAAGAAGGATGCGCTTGTCCAACAGAATTGGAAGAGGGGCTATTATTAGTCTGTGAAAACATGTCAATAAGTGTGAGGGCATTCTGCTGAGATGCAGCAGGGCTGGCTGGCTGAGGCTCTCCCACTGGGACAATTGCCAATGAGAAGTCATCTCCACTCAAAAGATCTATCTTTGGATCAGCCTTCGTTGGAGTTGTTGAAGGGGGAGCAGGAAGAGCTAACTGTGTCCCTGAGCCAGCACTATCAGTAGATTGAAAATAAAAAGAAGGCGGTCAGATTATTGATGTTAAGAACATATTATTGAACCAGAATCCTAATACCAAAGGGCATAGTAAGACAAACAAATTTAAGCAAGGTAGTCTGAAAAATATTCAAAAATATACGACTTGTAGAGAATGTTGACGGCAAAATCTACATACATTGCTACGGCAGCTAGGAGGTCAACAAAATGCTCAACTACGAAACTTTACGCTTCGGTCTTCTAGGTAAGGGCATAAATATAAGGAGGTGCAGCCCACAGAATGTATATTGACTACTAACCTTCTCTTTTTCCCTCTTTTTAACTACCAGGTACTGAAGAGAGTTACATTGGAAAAATTAATTTATACTAATAGTGCATACAAATAAAGTTTTAATTATAAAAAAAAAAGGGTCAACAAATCCATTTTATTCTTTAAGAAGTAATCTGATATCCAACACAATAAATCTTGAAGAAAAAAAGTTCCAAAATTGTTGAAAATTCTCTACACTGTCCATATCCTTTTCAGGTCTTCCTCCTACCCTCCCCTATAAAGGTTCAAAATGCAAAACTCATGGAAAATAAGTGTGCACTTCAGAGTCAAGGCCAAACAATTTCAAATGACACCAAAAATGATACTTTTTAACACAGGGACAGGTATTAACATGAATAAACAAACAAAAAGGCCAATACCAATACATTAACAATCTAATTCATCCTTCAAGAGTAATCATAGTTTACCCTTTATCTCCAGTGTCAATAAGAGGAGCATCAACATCTACCAGGGATCGAACAGGTTCAGGTTTTGGCTTGTCTGATTGAACAGTGATGGTTCCGGAAGCAATTGCTTCATGCTTAGCCAACAAACGTTGCAGGTCATCATTCAGTGCTAGTCCTTGGCATAATAGTGATTCATCCCTACGTCATGTATATTTGAAAGAGAGTAAAAAATGAGTTGGAGTTCTTCACCAAATAAACCAAAACATACTACTATCCATCATACTAAAGTAATAATTATGTTACACATGATAAATGATACATGCAAAGACCATATGAAAAATACTCTCCATTTCTGAAGGGCTATGCAATTGATCAGTCATGATGGGAATGGAACAGAATATTGCTTATATACTCTTCAATTACATGACTCATATTAATCACATCCCTACTTCAGTTAGGTCACCTTCGGGACTTTCCTATAGGTCACTCGTGTTTCTCCAATCCATGTTGTAATGACTCAAGCAAGAATAAATGGGACTGCTCGGGATGCTATCATGAAACTGAGCCAAAAGATCATCCTATCCACAAAATTGGCTTCTGCACCCACAAAATACATCAACATGGCCCTTCTCCATCCACTATGATCTTCTGAAGCCAGATGATTTTTATCTTGAAGTGGACTTATTTGACTCTTGATTCCAAGAGAGAGCTGATTAATATATTATAATCATTCACCTACATCGCCAATTTAAGTTTGCACAAAGCAGCCCAGAAGCACATGATGCATTCTGGACATGCCCAACAGAGATGACTACAGGTTTTATTCTACAGGCATTAAATTAATAGAATAAAGAAACCATTTCACTAACATCAAACTGAAAAGAATAAAATGAATTGGACACAATACAATTTAATGTCCTTGACAAACTATTTTGAGGCCTTGTCATCTATTCGATGGTTCTATGTTTTCACAATTTCAATATGTTAATTATTGCTCTCAATACCTTATTCCTTCCTCCAAGTCCATAAGCAACATAATAACATGAAATACAAATAAGCTCCAAACCACATTAACATGTTGCATATGCTGTGTTACATAAACACGCAAGTATTACGTAGAAGGGAAAGTACATCAGGGCCTTACGAAGTCGAATTAACAAGGTGTACCACTCTTTGCTTATATGTACGACATTGTTCCACCAGATCAACAATTACCTCTTGTCTAAGTCCCTGCCACCAGATAGAAATGAAATCTTAAAAACTGAATCCAAAGTGTATCAAAAGATTGTGAAGAAGAAAACATATGGATAAAGAAAATATAGAACTCAAGAAAAATATTTTTACTAACATGTGGCCAGAGTTCAAATGAAGGACTGGCCAATTTCGTGAGGAAAAAATCTCATACAACCAAATATTCATTTCCATTTTACATCTACAATTTATATGAGCCCCTTTCATCAATTATAATGATCATTCTCTAAGCCAGCTGCTGCGGCTAACAATAAGCAAGCTTTCCTTTCATATTTACCTCTTTGTTCCCAGGATCTATAGCACTGAGCATTTCGGCAAGAACATCCATGATACCGCGTGCATTCTGAATTTCTGTCAAGCTAACATAAACAACAGGCTAAAATAAATAAAAGAACATAACAACAATCAATAACATAAAGCCTCATAAGTATCGCAAATATGATCTGTTGCCAGGTTATACAATAATTCCAAATTTACCAACCACCAAGAATGAGACACATTTGGTATTTATCACAGATGTAAAAATAACATATCTAAACATCCAGTCTAGAAAGAGGATCATACGCCCTTATTGCTAGAGTTTGGATTATACAGGCCTGCATAGCTTGCACTAACAAGTCAAAAACACCACAACAAATTGAGATTGCAAAATCAAGAAGTAAATGCCGAACTGACACTTCAAACCAACCTATGGCTTAATTCAAAAGAGATAAAATATTTGCCTTTTATAAGATATCAAGATAGATTATACACAAAGAAGCTGGGTTTATTAGTCCCTCGACAGTATCTTTATCAAGGAAAGGCCAGCAAAAGCTCTCAAATGTCAATCAATCCAATTACTTTCTAAATAGGTGTTTTTTAGATTGCGCAGATTCTCCAATTACAAATGCCCAGCAAAAGCTATCAACATGATAAATAATCCACAAAAATCCATCAGATTACCTGGGACTCGATATATCGATCCCCTCTCTTTTATCCAAACATTGTGTCATTTGTTACACTACGTTAAGTGTACAAAATAACAAGTTGAAAACAAGCAATATTTTAACGAACTAAATTTCTAACTTGACAATATGTTATTCATATATCAATCTCAGAAAAAGAGCCAACCCTTTTGTTTTTTCTACTTCCATAAAACTGCTATTGACAATGTGATTTAAATTTCAACACTGCCAGTCTAGAAAACATACCTCAATGTAGGAAATTCAGCTTCTGCAGAAGACTCAGATGCGTTCTGCCTAGATTCCAGGTTACGAATATTTTGTGGTTGAGAGGCCAAAGGATGTGTTTGTGGGGGTGTGAAAACAGGTGCTGACCTCTCCGATCTCTGAGGGAATACTGCTCCAAGACGCTGATAAAATGTACAATACAACACGTAGAAAATAAAAATCGATGTACAATAATTAGAAACAAAAGGGTAAAATGTAACCAAAACATAGGAATCCCCTTGCAACCTACCAATAAATCCTGGTATGCTGCAAAGTATTGAGGATATCTTGCCCTTGGTCCTCCAAAAGCTTCTTGCCAAGTATCTATTAAAATTAGAATCTTCTCTTTTACATGAAAGTCAGGCTGCAATAACAGATGTATCAACAACAATTTATACCAATAACTCAAGTAGTGTAAACAAAAGTGATTAATAGTACGTGCAATCAATTACCTTCTTCTTCACAATTTTCACCATCTCATGAAGCAAATCTTTTTCAGCAACATGCATATGGACGATGTCCCCGCAGTTCTTCACAATTGTCTCCAAAAGCTAAAAAAATGACATGAACACCAACTACATTATATCTTCATCTACTTGGGCACTTTTGAGAGGCATTGAAGAAATATACGTGTTGAAGATATGGAAAGAATAAT
>CAIGRN010158079.1:0-14123 GCA_903798345.1 Fraxinus anomala
AGAAATATTGACTTGTAAGTGATACTCTTGTTGTAGTGATCAAACATTGACAATAAATAAACATGTCAATCAATAAACATTTCTTTGGACCGATTTATAGATCACACGTTAAACCAAATAATCGCCACATGTTTATCACCACATGTGTATGTGCAATTCGGTCAAATATTGACCTTCATTTGGGCTGATCAAATATTTGCATGAATAACACACACAAACATCCTTTAATATTTTAAGTTAATTAATTTCCACAAGAGAGGTTGCTTTTTCAATATTAATCCACTTTCGAATATTATATCTCTCAAAAGAGTAATTTGTACCCAAATTTGAAAAAGAAAATAATTGAATTTGCATATTTGAGTTATTTTGAAACTTCAGGGATCTGAAAGTTAATAATTCAGAACTTTAAGGATCAAAAATTAATTATTCTGAACTTTAGGGGTCAATAATTAATTATTCGAAACTTTAGGAGTCAAAAATTAATTATTCAAAACTTTAGGGACCAATTTAACTCAATTATGAACTTTTAGGGGCTTAATTATAAAATTCAGAACTTTAATGGTCCAAATTAATTAATTTCCAGACTTTAGGGACTGAATTATTAAACTCGAAAATTTAAAAGGCACAATAGGATAAATTATAACCTTAGAGGGCTGAATAACCAAAGTTGTAAACTTCAGAGACTGAAACTTTAAAAACTTAACCATAATCTGAAATTGTAAGCAAGGACATGAAATCATCTAATTAACAACCCAAGCCCCTGCTCCCCAAAAATTCATCCAAACCCTAAAAAAATAACCTAAGGAAGTTCTAACGGTGGCCTTGCTCACCGACACCGCCCCAATGGCTACAGCTGTAACACGCAGTGGCGTCCATCGCCGTTGCGCACGGCACTGCATAGCAACCACGACAACTCTTGCGCGCTGTCGCATGCCAGCCGGTGCTAATGGCGACAAAGAAGAATTTTTTTAAAACTGAAATCTGAAATTTCGACCCGATAATTTTCAAATTTAACAAAATTAAAAATCAGAATTGTTAAATTTGAAAACCATAAAATTATCAAGAATCAAATTAAAATTTCAATTCTCAATGATTCAACATGAATAGACTCTGATACCACTTGTTGTGGAAAAATATTCTTTACTTATGAATCGTTCATGTTGGATCATCAAGAATATACAAATCGAAAGTGAAAACGTACCTGAATCAAATATGATTAATGCGATGAATGAATCTTGCGGTTTTAGTCTCCCAGATCAATACGTTGTTCATTATTTCTCTCTAATAATGGGAGTCAGAACAGAATGAACCAAAACGTGTGATCCGGGGACTATAACCGTATATATATATATATACTAACTGCTTGTTAACCTAATTCGGCCCATCATGAAATTAGGAACGAGTCTGATTTCTACACATATAAGTCCACACTTTAATTGGATGCTTCAAAACCCAAAATACCAAAACCTTATTAGATCACTTTAAACGGGTTTAACCAAAATTGATAGCCTTTAATTTATACACAATATTTCACATGTAAGTCCACATTTTTTTATTAAAATTCTTACATTTCAAAGTCGTAATACCAAACCAATATCCACTCTTCCAATACAAAATTAACGTGTGTGTGTGTGTGTATGTGTGAAGAATTAAATAGACAATCATGAATTTACAAGTTGTTTCAATTCCTAATGCTCTGTGATCAAATATATCATTTCACCTCTTGTATGATTCACACACTACAAACTTGTTCTTTTTTCAATCTTTTCTCAATGTGTAATTTAAGATTGAATTTTTCATTACTATCATCACCATCTCTAGTTCAGGTGGTAGAGTAATTGTAAGTCAACATATCAATAAACAAGGATTCTCCAATTTTTTGATTATTTTGATCTCTAAGACTAAACTAGACTAATAATCCATAATCAAAAATCAAGTCTTCTCAAATAAGTATTTGGGGGTTTAACCAGAGCATTTAATGCGTCTTCTGTTTCGTGCACCTATTTTTTTTTTTTTTCAAAATTTCCTTTTATTTTTTGCACCCTCTCCCCCTTAAGATTTCTATATGATCCATGTAAAGAGATTTTGGCCGATGACTCCAAAAATAGATGATTTTAGGGCACCATGTTGTAAATACCATAACAAGCTTAATAACTCGAGTCATAAATGTTACAAAGAGATGTCTTTTATATATTTTTGCAATGCCCCTCATTAAATTCCTATCTAATCAAACCAACCCCTAACTTAAGATTTTTGCCCAATTTTATCCTATTAGTCTAAGATAATCCACACAAAATTTCACACATGGAATTCCAGTTTACATCCGTATCTTTCTACAACAGTAAAATCACATACAAATTATCTTAACTTTGGTCTAAGGATCATTAATATATGATAGTTTTGGGTCTAGCATCTATGTTCAATCTATCAACATATCCAGCATATGAATCAACTTTTTGCATCATGATGTAAAACACAATTCTAGTGCACGTATAATATCAAGTTTTACAAGGTTAAGTCCCAATTAGTCTACTATGCATCATATCCAGAGTTCATAAATCAACACTAAATTTCAAATTAATCATCATTGCTGACTAAACTATCTAACCCATACAAGTACACAACCTAAAATAAGAAAATATTTTTTAATTTTTTTTATATTATACTAAAGTAAAAATAAACACAAAACACTCAAAAACATACTAAAAGTAAAAACTCAATTTTTTTTCACCCACATACTTAAAATCAACATTGTTCTACGTAAGAATATAAGGGGACGGGGAAGAAAATGAATAAGGTACTCTCCGAATTTTTCTATTGAAAGTGTAAGGCACTATGTGTGACGGCTAGATAATCTTTTTCATCATAATTTTTCCTTGATCTATGTTGGTTAGAGTATTCTGTGACATCATGTTCCGGCACATAACGGTCAAATCAAACATTAAAGATCAAATAACCTAGAACATGTGTTACTTAGTCCAAACAATCGAAATAACCAACAATAAATTCAATGGCCTAAGGGGAAACATGATAGGATGATGATACCCTATAAATTGAAATGTACATAAGTTTAATACAAACTAATAATCAAAATAAATCTATAAGCAACGCGGTACAAAAAGCAGAATAAATAAAAGGGTTAGGAAATTGGGTTGCCTCCAATAAGCGCTTAATTTATAGTTTTTAGCTTGACTGTATGGATAAATTGATCATGATGGCTCATGTTAGAATCTTGCAACCTTATACTCTTTGCAATTTCCAGCCTTGCATCATCTTTTTGCCCTCCAAACCTTGAACTCTCCATTCTCATCTCGTCTAAAGCTCCCTAAATTCTTAGGCTTTGTCTCGTTTGAGCCTTGTTGAACCTTTTGAGCAATATAATTGCACTATTCCTTAGCCTTTTTCCTAATCTCTTCATGTAATGGATTCTCGATAGTAGTGTAGATCTTGAATCTCTTACGCCTATCATCCACTTTCAATGTCAGTTCGCCACTTTCAAAATCCATGATAGCTCGACTTGTTGATAGGAAAGATTTGCCCAAGATAAGTAATGATGTATCACATGGCTTCTCTATATCTAGGACAACGAAATTAACTGGGAATATGAATTTGCCCACTTTAATGAGCACGTTCTCAACTACTCCTCGCGGGTATTTGATTGATCTGTCTGCCAATTGAAGGGAGATGGATATATCCTTCAGCTCTTCCAAACCTAAGTTCCTATAGACAGAAAAATGCATTAGATTTATACTTGCTCCTGAGTCACATAAACAATTAAAATTCGAATTACTTCATATTGAGCAAGGTATTTTGAGATTCCCTGGATCTTTTAGTTTATGAGGTAATTTGTTCTGCAAGATGGCCATACATTCCTCATTTAACATGATGGTCTCAAAATCTGTAAACTTTCTCTTTTTGGATAGGATCTCATTCAGAAACTTTGTATAGTTGGGTATTTGAGATATAGCTTCAATTAGTAGGATGTTGACATAAAGCTTCCTGAAGATGTCCAAGAACTTTGCAAACTGCTCTTCCAGCTTCTTCTTTTACAGTCTTTGTGGGAAAGGTATTTATGGAGCATATTCTCTGGTAGGAGTGGTTATCTTAACATTTGGATCCTCTGATACTTTTTCTTTGTCTAATTCTATATTCTGGTCAGATTTCTCCAAGTGGTCCTCGACCATAGAAGACACATTTTTATTCACTACCTCATGTTTCTCAACTGTGATTTCTGGAATTTGAACCCCGCTACGTTTAGTGATTGCTTCAATCTTCTCACACTTTACAACTTTTACTACCATTACTTGCTGTTTGGGATTTGTCTTAGTGTCGCTTGACAGTGTTCCTGGCTATTTTTCTGATAGTACCTTAGCTATCTGTCCTATCTGATGTTTCAAATTCTTGATGGCAGCTCTGTGAACTAGCAAAGCCTTATATGTTCTTTGTATGTGTTGTGTAGAGATCTCCACCAATTTCGTAACAAGATCTTCTAATGAAGATTTATTTTCATTTTGTCGAAACCTGGCGGCGCAGTCTACTGTGTTGAGGTCTGAGATCCCTGATTGTTGCTCCATGAGAAGTTGAAATGATTTTTCCAATGAGGATTGTATGTGTTGGAATAGAGATTATTTTGCTGCCTCTAGAATTTTTGTGCGTAGTTAGCATCTTCCACCGATTGGACAAACAGACTACCTATATTGCAATCTACGCTCTCATGGTTCCCCATAATGCTTGCATCTCGGTTTGGCTGTTTGGATTGCACTCACCTGTTCCATTTTTTGAGCTAAAGCTGCCAGCTACGCTGAGATTGCTGTCAATAGATCCACCTCATGTATCACAGCTACTTTCTGTACACCTGTTCTTTCTGTTGGCCACAGTGCACTAGTAAATGCCAAATCCTCCATGATCTGAAATACTTGATCTGTTGTCATCTTTATAATAGATCCATCGCACACGGAGTCAACATTAGCCCTGCTTGTCGGATTTAGCCCAATGTAGAAATATTGAACTTGGAGCCATTTTTGCAACCCTGAAAAGGGAAAAAAAAATGGAAAACAGTGTAAAAATTTTCTAATAAATGAAACTAAATAAATAAGTAATAAAAATTCAAATTAAAGTTAAAATTAATTAAAGCTAATTAAATACAATAGTCCCCAGCAACGACGCCAAAAACGTGATCATTTGATTTCCCACAAGTAAACGAAATCGTGAACAAGTAATATAGTAGTGTGTAGAGTATCGAACCCGCGAGNAAATTCAAATTAAAGTTAAAATTAATTAAAGCTAATTAAATACAATAGTCCCCAGCAACGACGCCAAAAACGTGATCATTTGATTTCCCACAAGTAAACGAAATCGTGAACAAGTAATATAGTAGTGTGTAGAGTATCGAACCCGCGAGAACTAAGTATTCAATCGAGTTCAAATTAATAGCAATATTAATCAAATAACAGATATATTTTGTGTTTTCTATATTTACATCTAAATTATCGATTAAATTAGAAAATTTAACTGATTTGATTTCAAATATGTAAAAGTATTGCTAAGATGTCGAATCTCACTTGTTAAATCCATTTTTAGCACAACGAATTAAAGTGACAATTTGTAGTCATTCTTGTTGGTCAATGTTCCCAATGTAATTGAAAACCTTTCTCGATAGTTATCAAATTTATTCCCCTCATATGACTCTCTTAGCTCTCGATGAAAGATACAAACATGATAAATACATTAAACGATCTAGAACACATATGAAAACTATGTAAATTATAGAGGTATATCTCTTTTCTCTATCGAATTTTATAATGTGTATTATTTTTAACTAAAAACATATTATCTCTCTCGATAATAATAGATGCAAATAAATCATCTCAATTAGTAGTTAATTAATTGAAAAGTCGGTGAAAACAATAATAAATATCCAAGAAAATAAACATAATAGTCGTCAAAATAATTAATTAAATTATCTCTCTCGATAATAATAGATTCCGAAAATTCATCTCAATTAGTAGCTAATTAAATGAAAAGTAAGTGAAATCAATAATAAATATCCAAGAAAATAAACATACTAGTCGTCAAAATAATTAACTAATATCAAAAATCTCATAACAAGGGTTCATCTTATCCTAACAATGTATAAAACTAGTTTAACATGTCGAAATTATAAGAAATCATATTTAAGTGAAGATATAACCCAAGTTTTTGATAAATTGAAAAGATGAAGATGAATCTTGAAATCATGAATCTCTTCAATGATTTTTTTGATGAATCTCCACTTTTATCTTATCTTCTTTGCCCAAAAAAATCAAGTTTGAATATTCACTTGATTAAATTTTTGCAAGTCCTCTTCAATTCTCTTACAAAAACTATGAATTTTCTTCCTTTGATGATAATTATTGATGAATATTGGAGTATGAGATGTATATGAGAGGTATCCCATATGTATCATGCTGTTATGTATTTGTAGGAATAGAAAATTTGTTGAAAATCACGTCCAAATTAGTTTCCAAAAGAGTTACAATCAAATAAGGAAAGTTGCCTTCGCGCAAGAGTTTTTTTTGTCTTTACACAGTAGTTAGTATCTTGGTCATAACTTTCTCTCCCGATATCTTATTGAGGCGATTCAAAATACGTTAGAAAGTAGTTATGTATTTTCAACTAGTAAAATAGAGACTTATGATTACATCCACCACATGAAAATTTATCTATTTATACAAGTCTTCATGAAATTCATTATGTAAAGAGTCTTACATTTCATATTACGACTTTACTTTACCATTATCATTTCGCATAAGTATACACATTTAGTTGTTTGAATTGTAGATATAGAAACTTCAGGTTTCTCTAGTAAATTCAATTTTGCTAGGATTACCTCTTTTTATTTGATCAATTATTTTTTCGATCGATATACTTCAATAAATTTATTTCGATATCCTCGTTATTCATAGTATGAAGTGGTAAATTATGTACAAAATTATTATCGATACCTTTTTTATTTTTTCTCGTAATGACATAACTTATTGAGATATCTCAATTTTCAACATATCAGATATCTGAACCTCTTCTGAGTGTTTATAATTTGCTATGTTTAAATAATCGTCAAGAGTATATGCCTCCTTAATGTAACTATATTTGCTAATTGCTCAATTTTCATTTGAAGATTTTTATATTAGAATCGATTATCATCTTACTTCAAATGTGTCATAAATTTATCAAATATAATATTAAATAATTGTCATCTAGGACGTTAATTAAAGTTGGAACATTTAAAACTGGCATGTGAGATATTGTTGATCTCTTTGATCAGAAATGTATCTAAATGAATTATTTTTTGAACTTCTTATTCGAATTATCTTTTGCGAGAATTTAGATAATGATGCATTTTTACATTATTTTTAGCTTTTTAAGTCTTCACCCTAATGTAGAGAAAATTGTCCAAAGAAATTGACAATCAACAAATTGCATTATAAAATATCACCCATTTTGGGGTAAGGGATCAAGTTACGCATTTATTCTCAACATTCTTTACTTTTCATTTCAATGCAATGTGGTCAACTAATTGTACATATATTGCATTATCAAATAATTAGATGAAGAAATCATGGAGAACTTGATGTTTGCATGATGCACAATAGCATTCCCTAAATAGGAATTGGAAGTAATTTGTTCTCGATTAAATTAATTGGAGGTGTTTAACAAGTAATAGTGTTAACCATTTATCGACATCCAAACTAACACATATTAAAAGTTTGGGAAGTAGACTCACTAGCATTAATAAGACACATTTTGATTGTATAACTGAAAATTATGTTCATAATTTAAATTTGAACAATATTTTCGCAAATTTCATGTTACGAACACCATACAATCATCTAGTAGACGTATCAAGTCTCTTAGATATAAGTAATATTTGACGTCCGGCATGGAGGGTGACGGGACCCCATATATCACCCTAATTAACTTTCAGAAATATAAGAAATTTAGTCCCTGTTTTAGTTAGTGACGATCAACGACCAATTTTTAATAAAAAGAACAAACATTATATATAAATTCTTTGAATTGAAGAATCTTCTGTTTCTTCATTAAATATTTGAATTTTCAATTTCCCATCATTATTAATCTAGTGATGGTCCAACTAATCATGCCAAACAATAATATATTCGAATACAATGTTTGCTATTTGAATAACTATTCAATTAAATAAAAAATACTCAATTCTCAAAAAGGATCAATGTTCATATGACGTGAATTGTATATGTTTCTTTCAGAGATAAACATTCATGAAAAATGATATATTTTTCAAAAAATATGCTACATCGAGAACACGTGATATTTGCTATTGTTTTTTCAAGAGCAATATATCAATATTTGTTGTAAATATTAGAATTTTAATGATATACTCTCCACGAGCAATAACATATATAAATTATGTAAAGATTTACTCTGCAAAATCATAATTTATGTTAAATTTTACTTAATTATGCTTTTTGGGAGCAAGTAAATCTAACTAAAATATCAACAATAATGTGCTACTTCAGGAGCAACAATATTTTATAATAGACAGATGTACGAGTATTAAATTCATAAACTATACTCGAATTAAAAAGAACACGAATGAGATAATTGATCAAACGATGAATAAAAAAATAGATAATAATTTAGGAGAAAAGATGCAACATTCGTAAAATATTGGCTTCAATTTATTAAGGCGAATTCAATTGAAAAATAAAATATATTAACGCAAGATTTACCTATTCCCGCTAACGTGAATTGACTCGATTTCCTAATTGATTAATGCAAACATATATTCATATATAATAAAAATATAATTACTATGCATACAATAAAATAATCATTGCTTATTCAAAAGTAATAAATCAATATTCCATATAAATTGTAATATCATATCCTTCTGGGACAAGTAACATTTCGTTGGAATATTAGAATAATATAAAGTTTTTTTTTTACAAAATCTAGATAATATTCTTGAAGAATATTAATGGAATTGTAAATTGTGTTTATTCATGAAAGCACAATTAGAAACAAATTCTATTAAAAAATATAACATGAAAAAATATTATGATTTTTCAAGAGTAATAATACAATATTATTTTAAATGTTGTATGTGTGAATTTATGTTTTTCAGTAGCAAAAAAATAAAATATATACCATATTCATGTTCAAGCAATGCTATAATATTCTTCTGAAATATTGATTTAGATGTTTTCTTTTCAAAAATAATAATACAGTACTCTTTTAGAATATTGATTTAGATTGTTTCTTTTTTAAAACAATAATACAAATATTTGGAATATTGTACTGAAATATTGAACAAAAAAATTACATTCATATAAATATTTATTTATCATAAATTGGAATAATTAAATCGATATAATCAAATTGAATAATTATACCTCTTTGTTATACAATGTAAAGTTAATATAATACTAACATTTTCTTTGAGTAGATCAAAAGAGTTTATTTGTAAACTCAATTGACTAGAATTTCTTGTCTTTCTTTGATTGAAGGAAAAAAGATTCGACTTCAACTGGCCAGAGATTTAAAACCAGAAAGAGAAATAAATTTTGCTAACTCAATTGTTTACAACTTTGTGCTGATAACGTGTTATAAACTAGAAAGAAAAAAAAGGAAGAACTTAATAAACTTGTATATTATATTGAGAACCAAAACCTCATATTCATATGGAAGAATAAGAGATATAAGAATAATAAGAACTATGTTTGTAGGGATATAATTTTCATTCACTAATAAAATATTATTTACAATAAGTTCATTTATTTTATCATTCCCAACAAAATATATTGTTAAATAATACCAGGTAGTAATTAAAAATTAAACTACATTTAACCAATTCTACTCTTAAACCGTTCAGAATTTAATAACTCAAAAGAAAAGGTGGATCATCCTAACAAACTTTACATTAATAAGGTGTCCTCAATTTTGAGAGATTCTAATTGATTTTAAAAAACTATAAATTGTAATGAATTTTGTGAATTTGAATAAGTTTTTATAGAATTCATAAAAATCTCACTGAAAATTGTAAAATTTCAAAAGATTTTATTGAAATTAATTAAAATCTCAATAGGATACGAAATATTTCTAAAATACATCAACATATTACACGTTCAAATAAAAGTGTAGGCTTTATCTATGTGGATTGATATACAAATTCGACTCAAAGGTAAATAATGATAATATTGCCATCAAAAAGAAAGAATGAATCATCAGGAGACTGGAGTCTTACAAATCTATAATGTCTCTATAAATTCTGAGGGTCGACTGCTCAAAATCACAAATCCCAGATTTCTTTACGCTCAAAGCCAACCAACAATGTCTTCTAACAGCAGCAATAGCGATAATTCGCTCCCCAGTAACAGGCATCAACCACCGGCACATAAGAAGATGATAAGGGTGCTACGTTATTCTGACGGGCATCGACCACCGGCACTTAAGAAGATGAAGGTTCAAATTTTGTACAATAAAACATAATTTACTCAAATTTTCACTTAGTAATTTTTATTTTCTGGAGAATTTTTGTCAGATAGAAGATTTAAGTTGCTCTGTAAATAATGGATTTGGCATGCCACTTCAAAATATTTCTCGTACAGGAGCAATTCCTACTGCACAAGGTATTATTTATTTCTTTGTCAATTCTTGTAGGAAAATTCTATGTGTACCTAATGGATACCATAATAATGGTGTCAATGTACACATGGCACATCTCATTTTTGTAAATACTCGTGATTCTTTTGGGAAGATGGTTTTGTTGAAAATAATTGCGAGCAAGGGACTGGTATTGGGGCGGGATGGAGCGGGGCAGGTCCCTACCCCGTTTATGGTCCCATTTATTTATTTATTTTTATTTTTTTATATATTTTGTGAGTATTATTATTTTTATTCCAATTTATTATAAACAACTCGTGATTTTTTTTTTTTTTTTAAAATGATGATACATATTTTCTTTTTATTTGATAAAAAAACTTATATTTGAAATGAACTTTAAGTGGGGGTAAAGACCATGTTTCCCGTGTACCGTCCCCACTTCGAGGCAACGACCCCATGCAACCCCGCCGCCCCCATTTACCCGATTAGGTGGGTAATTGAATGGGGCGGTGCCGTGGATGTCGAATTGAACGGATTTTCTTTTGTCATCACTATATGGTTGGGAACTAATAAGTTTGGCCATTAAACTGGATATTTGGATTCTGACATTGTTTTACGTGCTTTGTTAGTGTCTTTTTTGTTGTGGGTGAGGTTTGATCAGTTTGTCTGCAGTGAATCCTTCCCAGTTGTCGTAACAGGAGTCGCTTTACAATTGTCAAATGGTGGCAGTGGCACAAAAGGTTCAGCAGCAACTACAACAGCTGCATATTCTAAACCAACAAAGACTACAACTGTTTCAAATGTAAGTTCAACAGCAAGCACAGCTGCCTGGCTTGAGTTCATTCAACAATTCCTCCACCAAGCTGAAGACTCCGGTATATCTTTTAGGTCAATTTTTGTTATACTCATTATTCTGTTTCACAGAAAAAATATAGAGTAATGATCAAAACATTATTTTCCATCTAGTATTTTCCGCTCAAAGAGCTGTAGACTGTTCTGACAACTCACAACTCACAGGAAATCACATTTGAAAACGAATTTGAGAGAAGGATCTGGGCAGATGTAATTCCTCAGAATGAAATTGTTGTCAAGTTCGATGACATTGGAGCTCTTGATAACGTCAAGGATGCACTGAAGGAGTTGGTGATGCTTCCCTTACAGAGACCTGAATTATTCTGTAAAGGGAAACTCAGGAAGGTAGCTTTATTTCCACTAATCTGTGATATCCTTGCATATTTATGCATTAACATGGTTGGCGAGATATTCTTGTTTGATAACTTCTGCTAGCTAGAAATATATGACAAAGAAGGTTAATTAACCCTTTCTATGTCCAGCCCTGCAGGGGATACTTCTTTTTGGTCCTCCCGGTATGGGAAAAACTATGCTCGCCAAAGCTGTAGCGACTGAAGCTGGTGCAAATTTTCTGAACATCTCAATATCTAGTATTGCTTCAAAGGTCAGTAATGTATTGAAATTACTAAATGATTAAGCATAAAATTACTAAAGCACCTGACCTTTAGAGCATTTTCATTACAGTGGTATGGTGATTCTGAACAATATGTGAAGGCAATCTTCTTGATAGCCAGAAAATTGCTCCCTGTGTTGTATTTATTGATGAGGTAAGTTTTCTGGTATGAACAGTTTTTTAAAACTTGGTTTAGCATGTTTTGGGCAATTCTTATTCCTTGTCAAAATCATAAAGGTTGATAGCGCTTTGGGTCGAAGAAACGATCAAGACTCTGGAATCACTCGTAGGATAAAAACCGAATTTATGGTAAATTGGGATGGCTTGCGCACAAAGGATGAGGAAAGGATACTAGTTCTTGCAGCCACAAACAGGCCTTTTGACCTCGATGAAGCTGTTATCAGAAGACTTCCACGCCGGTAGAATCCTGTTTTCTGGTAAACATATTTGTTCACTTGTGTAGTTTGAAGTCTCTGACTATAATTCTGGTCTGTTCTGTAGATTCATGGTAAATTTGCCGGATCTTACAAACAGAACTAAGATCTTAAAAATTATATTGGCCGAGGAAGACATGTCTCCAGATGTTGATATCTATGCAATTGCTAGTATGACTGATGGCTTCTCTGGTAGTGATCTCACGGTTTGTGCTTTCATTATCCCCTAATCTGCTTATAATAATTGAAGCCTATGATGCACAAACACGGACATGTTGACACATGATTTTTCAAAAAAGTATTTACACGACACGTCATCGATATGTAATTAAATTCTTTAAAATTCTTCATTTATATATTATAAATTTAGTTTACATTTGTTATTAATTTTCTTGTTGAAATCTTTTGAAAAATATAAGTACTTATTTATTATTCAATAATAATTTTGATTTAAAAGTATATCACATTTTGAGTTGAAATCTTCAGACATGGACACGTGGACACGGACACAGACACAAACACAAATACGGACACGCCACCCTAATTGAGGTATGCAACACAAATTAATGCAACAACATGTTCTCAGCTCTTTGTTTATCTTGCCGAACCTGTGCATCGCTGCTGCATATTGTCCCCTGCGAGAGTTTTTAAGGAAGGAAAAGGAAAAGGAAAAGGTCAGTTTCCGACATATTCTTTATAAGCAACGTTGTTTCGATATCAAAAAGTAACACGGGATTGATCACAAATGAATTAAATGAAGGGTAAACAAGCCAAGTTTAGATTATTTATGGCGAAATTCGTTTCATAAGTTGGTAGATGGATGGTGGGTAGTCAGTTCATAAGTTAAATTTAACCCTTTTGAGTCTTGTATAAGGGTGGTTGCTTAATAAATAGATTATGCTATACCATGTGAATTTCTTCATATGAATCCAAATATTTAATTGATTGTGCTTAAATTTGTTTCATTTTTTACTTAAGCTACCACTCCAGGATCTGTTTTCTTTTTTCTTCCCTTCCCAAGCAAACATTTTCTTAGGTTTTGGCTGTTGATTTTGGATTATAGGACAAATAATTATTTGTTTAGGACTACGTTTTAATATTCAGAAACGTGAATCATATATTACAGGTTCATGATTTAGATGTTGGGTTTCTGCAGAAATCTCTTGAAGTAACTGAAGCAAAGCCTTCGCCTGCCAATAGAGGGAGTGCTGAACTACGGCCTTTAAATATGAAGGACTTCATTTATGCTCGTGAACAGGTTTGGAAACAAATAAAAAAAAAATAACCAGAGAGAACAACCCTCTTGTCAATTTTGCGATATAATATTATGAGAACATGATAGAGTTTCTATTATTAATGCAGGTTAGTGCAAGCACACCAGCCGACTCACGGATCATGACAGAGCTTCTGCAATGGAATGAGCGGTATGGAGTGTTGGGAATCTACTTAAACATGCGCAGCGGAAAATAAACAATTTTTCGTTAGGGTTTCAGACGGCTGAGGGAGAGGTGGAGGCGGGGGCCTCTTGTGCAATTTCTGAAATTGCAGGCCCCCGCATGCAATTAAGAAAAAGGGGTCGTTTTGCAATTTATTTTTGAAGGGCC
>CAIGRN010158095.1:0-10734 GCA_903798345.1 Fraxinus anomala
AGCCCGATTTCTTGAAGCTTGGAGTCCAAAATTCTACACCTTGTTTCATTTTTATTGTCTCTCATCAAATTTCATTCTTTTCTACACATCAATTATCCTATTCTTCGAGAGTTGGATCTTGCACACTCTAGCACAAAACTAAAATCTCTTTCTCTTGTTCTTTTCCATGAATTTCTCTAATTTTTAGTGGTTTAGCTCCTATTACCCTCTACTTGCAATTGATTCATATTGTTTTTCTGTTTGATTATAACACTCTAATGTTATTTCTTCATTGCTCTTTCACATGTATGCTTTTGGAGATTTGATGACAGTTACTGATTGAGCTAAGTCGAACTCAGAATCATGAGATCGAAGATGGAACAACATCCGTTATCGTTCTTGGTAAAGATTGAGCTTTATTCACTTCGCACAGTCCACATGTGATGTATGTAGGGGATCTACTAATTTAGTTGAATGATCCGCAATTTTGATGCCTTCTAGTCCTGCTGAATATGAAGAGGCCCTTCACAACCATCAAGGCACTGGACATGAAGAAGGTTATGTCTGATATTATTGAAAAGTTTGAATGATCGATTAGGGTTTTTTATTGAAGGATCATGGTTTATGGAATTGAGCTCCCAGTGGATATTCATGCAAATGACGTCTTACTCGTCGTTTTCATCAACGGTCGTTTCATCGACATCGGCGCAGCCGAACTTCTCCAACTTTTCGGTGATGCTAATGAGAGACAGAATTGTTTAGAAGATTCTAGAGAATCAGGTTACTCCATCATTGGCGAAACTGGCTGCGGTAGTGAATCTCATGCCAGCATTTTTATTTTTCAATTTTTTTCACATTGCATTGTTTACTTGCGATATTGTTGTTTGATGATATAGATGAATGATGCAGACTGCATCATGCAGTATAAAGTAAACATAACAATGCTGTATTATATGAGGTTCATCTTCTAAGCTCTCTAATGTGGTTTGACTAATCAATTTTTAAACAGTTTTGTCTTTTTATTGTCCAATTTCTTAGATATATTTACCTATATCTGGTTAAGGGCTCCAAGTATTTATTGTAGAATGTTATGATGAAAAAATTGATGTGATTATTTTACAATAAATTTTATAATTGAATGAATCAGCTTCCTAGAGGAAATTTTTAGTAAATGGAGCAAGTAGCTTCTCTGTCATTTCTTGGTCAACAATTTGAATGCCTCAACAAAAAACTTTATTCAACCTTCCCATATATGAAATGCATTAATTGTGAAATCAACTATGTAATTTCTATGAATCTTCAATTGTGTCTTGCTGGGTAAGTTTCAAGTTTTTTGAGTCAATTTGTCATCTTTTTCTCTGGAATTTATATGGGATTCAATTATTTATTGATTTTTACCTCTTACGGTACTCTGTATATTTTAGTACTGTTTTACTCTTACGTTTTTTTCTTGCTGGACCTTTTTACCTTTTCATTTTTGAAGGTGGTTGTGTTTCAATGATTAAATCTTATATTTTCTTCTGATGTATAAGTTGAATCTTAAGATGTAGACCACCTTCTTTCTGTTATATATTTCAGATGCCAGAGTTGTGGATAATCTATGGTACTTGAATGTGAGTTTTGCGAGTAAAAAACAACACTTTAGAATGGTTACACGTCCAATACTTTCTATTAACTGTGCACGTAAGAAGCATATTTATATGGGACCAATTGAATAAGGTACAAAACTGAATACTTTCTCATGTGTCCATCTGGGTTTCATATTCACATGCATATACCTGTAAGATGCCATGTTTACTTTAAGATGCTCATACTGAAACATAATAATGATCTTTCAGTTAATCGATGGAATTCAAAGATGTCCTTTAAATTCTTGTTTATTTTCTCTGAACATAAATGATTAGAACTTTAATTTCTAAATTCATTTATATTCTAATAGGATGCTTTTATGTTGAGAGTCTCTAGGGTTTGGGAAATGAATAAATCGTAGGTGGAAAAACTCTTATACTTGTGAACATTGCACAACAGTAGTAAACTGGTTATGCGATAGTGCAAAAATGTCTGAGCTGACAGTGGTACACAAGAAGTTTTTTATTAAAAAAAATGATCATACAAATGAAATAGGTATGAAGGAAATGTTATTGGATTACCTTAAGAAACTAAACTAAGTTTTCATTATAATAAATCATTTAGTTACTAAAAAGTTATCTCAAATGGTAGTACTCTGTGTATCCTAAAAATCCTCAATTCTGTTTTATTTCTTCGTTATACTTCATAGTTGATTAGTCTTATGGGGTCAATTCTCCTAATTTTATCGTTGCAGTAATAACAGTTTTTAAGGGAATGATTGCAGAGATTGAGCTACTACTTGCTTAAGTTGAAATAATTATTTGAGTGGATAGGATATTTTCTGGTCTTTGAAAACATGTTGAACATTGTTGTGTACGCTCGTGCCAAGTGGTTGGTATGTTTCCTTTAATATTGCAGACTCATGGTTTACAACTTAGTTCCCACTTATGGGATTGGTTCCTAATTCTAGCAATTAGCACATAGATAAAATAATTCTTTAGAGCTATTCTATTCAATATGTAAAGATTTCTATTATGATACCATGCTGTTTTAAGTGAAAGATGGACTTCTCTTGCCAGATATGACCTTCCTTCATTTGACTACAATCGAAGATGTTGATTACAAGGAAGACAAGTTTGAATGTAAGCTTAATCATTTTTGCACATGGATTTATATTAAAGTGGTATGATATGATATTAACCTTTCACTTTCATGCACGTGGTTGCATTCAAATTCTCCCACTGGTGTCTTTTGGTGCCATTGGTGGGATCAATTATTGTGTTGCGTAATAATTTTATTTGTTCTAAATTGTCTTGTTCCTTTTTTGGTCAAAATTGCATAGACATCTTATACGAGTGCTACAAAGATATCGACAATTACAGTGACATGAAGAGTGTCGCTTTCGCTTGACGTCACTTTTATGTAAGTTCAATTGTATTTCTATATTCTCAATTTCAACATTGTTCATTTGTTAATTTTTTTTTAACGTTCTTTTCTCTCTTTCTCCTTCCATTGAAGAAAAGAAAGGTTTGTGCATCATGTACTTACTTCAAAAATTGATCATTGGCTAATGTTTTCAGGCATGTGTTTTGTTCATTGTGTTACAATAAGGTCGCATGTTTTCTTTCATTTTAATCTTAATCTTACTTGAATATTATCCTTATTAAGTTTGACTAATTATTATGTCAATTTCTATAAGATTTATGTAAAAACTTACTAAACTTTCAAAATAGGTTAACTTCCCAATAATATTCGACACTAACATAACCTTCAAAAATATCATAGCACGTGCATTGCACGGGCTTTGACTAGTCATATTGAATAATATCGATAGTCATTGTTAATAAGATCTTTAATAAGAGGCGTAATTAGCACATGACTACATAACATTATTCTTCTTCCCACCATTTGCATCTGATGCACAAAATTAATAACATAATTATAAAACCAACCAAAAAGCATGACAAGAATGTGTGATATACTTGGAACCAGACAAGTTTAAGCCAAAACTATGGGAAAAAATGGAAGCAAATTTAAGTATATAGATTGTTTTGGTGTGTTTATGAAAAATATACTTAGAACTATTATTCTTATCCTTTTATGTCGTTTTACTCATGGTTATTTAAGTAAATAAAAAAATTGTGGTGTACCAATACTTATTGTGGTGGTAACCTTATATTACGCTTACAAATTTAATTAAGTGCACAATAATTTCCAGTATTTTTCTTATTTACTTAAATAGCCTTTATAAAATTACTTAATTAAAAATTTAATATATAATTACCCTAAAATTTTATTAAGTGCACCACTTTTTTTTTTTTTCCTTATCGTCCTCTTCATCAACTCCCACCCCAAAATCCAAGAGAATAATCTCCACCCTGAAATTGTCGGAAAAGCCAACCACCACCTCAAAATCACCAACCATTGTCGCAGCAAAAACCAAAATCCAAAAATCAAAAGGTGGAAGTTCATTTCTGCTACCTTTGCTTTCCATGGATTTCAAAACAATATTCCTTGAACCTTTTCACAATATCTATCATAACCTTCTTTGGCATATTCTGAATGTATCTAAAAAGTTCCGAATGAAATTTGACGGAATTGCAAAGGAAGACCATAATCTTCTTTGGTCCTCCTCAAGGAGGAATATAAGAAGGATAAATCTTTTGGCAGTGAGACAACACAGGAGCCTTGTTGTATCTTTTAAAAGGTACATCTTTTAGCACGTGATACAAGGAGGAATATAAAAAGAAAAATCTTTTGGCACGTGAGACAACACAATAGCCTTGTTGTATCTTCTTCTTCCTCCTCCCACCCTTACCCAAACCTTCGGCAAAGAATGCCTCTCAGTTGCCGACCATTCCCTTTCAAATCTTCTTAACCCCTTCTCAAAATCTTAATTAATTCCCAAATTAGTAGCTCTAATGGCATTCTCACCCTCCCTGTTGCACCCCACAACTCCATTTCACAATCAATCTCTTTTTAAAAAACCTTTCTAATTTCAATTTCACATAGTCCCCAAATCCTAATTAATTCTTAGATTAATCACTCTAATGGCTTTTTAGAGTTCCGAGTTAAGGATAATCATATGCTTGGAGTGGATACAACAAGAAAAGTCAAAATTCTGGTGGAAATATAACCTCCGCGCTCGATCATTTCTAGACTGATACTGAATCAAATGATCTAATTAAATATGATAGAAAGGGTTGAGAAAAATGATGAGTAATATTAGGAGGATGAGTACACCACAATATTGTATTTTGTTTTTTATTTTTAGTTTTTATTGTATTAGGAGTATATAAATTTGTTGAGTGTGTTTATTGAAAATATATTTTAATTTGAAAATATATTTTAATTGTGATGTGATTATAATGTGGTGTAATAATTAAATTTCGTGGTGGTAATATAATTACCCATGTTGTAAAAGGAAAAAATATATTCATACCACAATTTGTTAAATACTTCATTTTTTAATTACAAAAAAAAAAAAAAAAAAAAAAAAAAAACATATTTATATCTTGTATTTTTAAATAACCAAAATAAATAACTAATACAAAAGTTAAACAATATATTTGTCCATCTTTTCAATGCACAATAGTAGAATATTTGGATGAAAATTGTGATTAAAGGCAAAATATATATGTTAATAAATTAAAAGTTAAGAATGACAATGTGACAAAAAAATAAAAATAAAACAAAAAGTTGAGGACATAAAAGCATAAGTGAGCAAATATTGAAAACCTTTCTTTTAATTAAAATGTGGTATGGATATAAAAATTTGTTGTGTGAATATAATTATCCTATTGCAACACTTTTTAATGGTACCATGTCTTGAACAATTTGTCAACGTGACTAATTTTTTATTCATTAATATAGGTTAATTAGCATAAAACTTCCATACCTTTCAATATTATTATGAAAAAATATCTCTATCTTTCATTTTTTTTTTTGACATTTTTATCTTTATTTCCACATTGCATTGCAAAAATCATAATTTTCATCCATAATTAAAAGATGTAAAATAACAAATATACCCTCGTATTTAAATAAAACAAAAAAGAAAAAAAAAGAAAAAAAAAATAAAGAACTAATTGCAACTATAATCCCAAATTTTCAAAAAATTACGTATAATTCACAAATCTATAATTAAAAATCAAAACAAAAATAACTTCATCTTCCTTCTCCTCCATTGCCTAGTGAATTCTCCGCCCCGCACAGCCCCACCCCAGCTCGGGGCAGGTGCGGGCTTGCCCCGTTTCCAGTCCAATCTCGTTTATTTATTTATTTTTCAAAAAATATTAGTTAATTAATTAATATTTTTTAATTAATTAATATTTTTTATTCTTCACGGAGCGGTTCGGGGCCCTGCCTCGCCTCGTGATCCGAGACGGGGCTCGCCACCCCGCCCTGCCCTGCCAACCCGTTTGGGAGGGTTCTTTTGCCCCATTCAGGGTGGGGCCCCGCAAGTACGAGGCGGGGCGATAAAAATTGTCATTTCTATCGCTGCCTAACCACCATTACCTTCGATTCTTCGGTCTCTAAATACCATAGCCACCAAATCCAAGTCCGATACCCCACAAATTCTTCCCATTAACTCCACCCAAAAACAAAACATTCCTAGTCAGCTAACAATACCAGACCTAAAACCCAAATGGTATATTTTGTATTAGGGGTGTGGGTGTGGGAAGTTCAGTTTAATCCTCTTCTTTGATTGTGAATATTAAAGTGATTTTACATTCGTAGGCTTCTTACATAGAATCCAGAGTCGCTGTTTTCAGAGATAGACCGTCGTCTTAAGAAACTAGAACCCATAGAAGACAATGCTGCTTTTAACTTTGTCAATGCTTTAGAGGATATATATTGTGGGCTTTTGAACGCCGCGCTACTGCCTCGTGGATTTTCCAACTAGCAATTAAAAGAAACATTTATCACCATGATTGTTCAGGTAGTAGACTCTACTCTTTAAATATCTGGATCAAACTATTTATTTGCTGCCATTCATATTTAAAGATTTCTTCAGAAGAACGCGAAATATATCTTTTCATTTTATTTTTAGAATTGGAAAATGAAACGTGAGTCAGTTCCATGAACTGGTGATGTTCCAAGCAATATATGACCTTGAACAAGAAGTCCTTCTTATTCATCTGATTGCCACGATTTACACTATGGGGAGTTTGCCTATATCGCGATAGGGCAATTCGAACTGTGAATGACATGGGTGGATTTGAAAAAGGTTCTATGTAAATGAAATGGAATGGATTCAAAGTGAAGCGAAGGAAGGCAATTTGAGGTAGTGGCGACGACGGCGACGGTGATGACTGCTCGGACAAAACCTACATGCGTACGAGATCGTTGTACAAGTAATAAGAATCGTGAGTTAAGAATATCTTCCACAAGGAATAATGTCTAATTTGTAGTTCAATAATAATTATTAAATTCGAATTGTGGTGATCTAAAAAGAGATGGTTTGTATGTTTTCTATATTAATCCTAAACTAACCAACCAGATAAAATATTTATTTAATATGTGAATGTTTGTATTGGAATTGTGAATCCTCATATTGTCATTAATTCAATTCTTAATTTGTAATCTAGTAAATTTATACATTCAAGACAATTGATAATCCACTGTTATTCAATATTATTTTTCAAGATATATTAAACATATGTTTAACACGAGTCGATCATATTACTAGTTCGAATTCATATGAAAAAATGCATTGATTCAAGGGATTTATCACACATGATTGCACATGCTATATATATTATTCCTAATACCTATTGCTCGTGCGTTAATTCTAATGCGTTCTAAACNTATATTAAACATATGTTTAACACGAGTCGATCATATTACTAGTTCGAATTCATATGAAAAAATGCATTGATTCAAGGGATTTATCACACATGATTGCACATGCTATATATATTATTCCTAATACCTATTGCTCGTGCGTTAATTCTAATGCGTTCTAAACTCATTGTGAGTATTCTTACACTATGGCAAGCAACTTACTATCTAATTGGTGATCAAACAATCAAATAGTTCAATGAGAATGCAAAAATCAAGAAATACTAAATTAATTGTTTTGAATTAAAATAAACAAACAATATGATTCATCGTTCATCAAATACAATGAAAAACCTAGCCTAAATTACACAAGAATAATTGAGAAAATATCACCCTAAATAAGAAAGATGGAAGAAGTATGAGAAATCCACGCTATTGGTTCAAATCTTATAACTAGGCTATGAATTTTCAAAATCTTTGTATAATTCGCTTTGAATTGATGTATAAACTTGTTCTTCGCCTCCTAAATATGTAAAACACGATGAAATTTAGGTCGAATGGCCCCCCATGCTCTGTCGAGTTTGGTATTTAAAGGATGCCAAAAAGAATATATTGAATTGTTACCAAAACAAAAATAAGAAAAATCGGATTATTTTCCTTTTTGTACTGAAGTGTGCGCTTGGGTGGTTTGGGACGTCTCAGGTACTCCATTTTTTGTTGGGGGTGTGCGTCTCTCCTATAGGTAAGAGCGCGCGACTCGCCTAATTTTCGGCAGCTGAACAATGTTTAGTATTTTGCCATAAATTTCTCTCCTCATATCTGATTGAGGTTATTTAAAGTGCATTGAAAAGCTTACTTGATGGCTACAATTCTTATAGAAATATCATTTTTCTAATTTGAAATTTTGCTTTGCCAAAATTAGGTTTCAATATGAGGCTAGAAATCTAGAGCACAATTTCTTCAGCCGAAAGTTGATGTATGATAACACTTTGACTATACTTCATCCCTTTAACTTATTTACTCATCCAATTGACCCATAAGACTCTCAAATTTTCATTGAGAGGTTCGACGCAACTTTTTAGTAGTTGCACTTTAGTCCCTAAACTTTGGGTTTACTTCATTAAGCTCTTTTATCTTTGCAATCTTGTTTATTTATCTTCCAATTGTATACAATTAAATGATTGGTATCTTCATCTTCATTTTGTTGCCCGTCTCATCTATGGTTTGTTTGTAATTTAGTCCTCGACTTTTGGATTTCGCCCAATTTTCATTATTTTTACATTATTTTCTTCAATTCTTCATCAAAAATCAAGTTTTACCTACAAAATGCATTACAAAATAATTTAGGTACTATTTTATACAAAGAACAGTAAAATATCATTATTTAGAATCTCGATTAAGTGCATAAACTACACTTATCAGTGACGGCTTTATTTTTGACCGATTAGGCTAGTGAATGTGGAGGCATTGAAGGTGTGGTTTGGTTTTAATTTGGGTTTTGAGGTAGGGGTTGAGTGGAAATGGCGATGAGGGGTGGTCTTTATTTTTGGTTTTGGGGAAGAAGATACAATTTCTTGTAGCCAAGAAACTTGTTAACCGCTGTCTAAGAAATTGGAAATGAATCTCAAAGTGAAGAGGTGGATAATGGTGGAGAAAAGATGAAGAAGATGAAGTGATTTTTGTTCTTTTTTTTTTTAAAGTTTTGATTTATTATTATATATTTGTGATTCATTTGTAATTTTTTGAAAATTTAGAATTATGATTGCAATAGTTCTTTATTTTTTTTTCTTTTTGTTTTATTTGAATATGAAGGTATATTCGTCATTTCACAACTTTTAATTCAAAAAAATGGGCAAAAATTATGATTTCTACAATGAAAGTTGGAAATAAGGGCGAACATATCAAAAAATAAAAGTTATGGACGTTTGACAATAATATTGAAATGTAGGTTCTTTTTGTGCTAATTACCCATTAATATATTTTGTTCTTAGAGATAGTTTAAGTCTAAATATTACTATAGCGTCGTTTGAAATGATAATTATTTTAATTTTTAATTTAAAATTATAAGCAGTAATACGTATTTTTTATAACCTTATAATAGAGAATTAATGAAAGATTCACGGTAAGAATACGACAAAAAAGGTGAGAAGATGGTAAGCAAGTGTTGTGAATCTTTAATACAATTGAAAGGTGACGAAATAAAATATGATTAGTATCCCTCAGAATCATCCTTAAACGTAGGCATACGATAGATGATTAGGCTAAGTTTTAAAAATGAGCTGCATGAAATATTGGTAAGTTGGATGTGCAGAAATACCTTTACCTACGATTTTCGAATAGATTTGGTCGAAAAATAGGATGTAATAGTGTCAATTGGATCAAGCTATTAGAACATAGCTTGACCCTGGAATGGGTCGTGTTGGGATTCACCATACGGGCCTTCAAACTTGTGCAGTGAAAGAAATTAAATCTTTGTTTGGTGAAGATTAAAATAAAAAATTTTTAGTAAATTTTAAGAAAAGTTGTTGATATATGTGATTAAAAAGTTATGAATATTATAAAATATGTAATTAAAAATAAAACAATAATACGCAAGTCCTGTGAACCTGCCTCAACCTATGTTTTCCCAACCCACCTTGGGATAGGCGTATTAAACTAGACAAGAGTACAACCCATCACGTAATCCAAGTTGACCCAAGCTCATAAGTGAGCTATTACAAGCTTCCATGTCACAAATATTCCTATTTTATTATTCTTCACGGGCCCCGGCCCGAGACCCGAGACAGGATGGGACGAGTTTTTTTGCCATCACTAATTCCTATTAAGACAGATGCTTATGTTCAATACATATTATATCGTATTTGGCGCTTACACTACTCGAACACTTCATTACATGAATTTGACAGGCTAAATCTATGTCCCATTTAGAAAAAAAATTAATACTCGAATGATTCTGAAACAAGTATTTCATTTCTTATATTAAAAAGTATAAAGATAAATATATAATAAATGATTTTTTAAATTTTAAAGAGTTTAAATCGACGAGTAATTGATTTTCCATAAAATGGCCGCCTTGACCAAAGATCTGCAACGTCGGCCACCAGTCTCGATCTGTAGTCTGATCTCTGCTTGCCTGAGAAGATTATTGTTTTCATTTTATAGTCAAATCTATGCAACTTCATAATCGATCTGCCTTATTGCCTGTCCGTGAACAATAATCTATTCGATTTGCAACTTCACATTCAGATCTCAGCGCCAACCACCTACCTCCGTCACATACCACCACCCTTTTCCTTCTCCGACCCAATCTGCAGCACCAACCACCTGTCCATTGCCGCCCATAGATATAATGGACACTTGTGACTAGAGATCTACAACGTTGAGCGAGATACGTTGATGTCG
>CAIGRN010158106.1:0-26186 GCA_903798345.1 Fraxinus anomala
GATTTTTTTTATGAATAATGCTGAAGGTACAGAACTATTCATACCAGATATTCTACAGAAGAGTCACATGGATGTGGGCCACCTGATTTAAATATTATTTAAAAGGTGGGCCCCACATGTTCGTGTCTTCCCTTTTTTTTTTTTGGGTTTATGTGAACCAACCATTGCTCTTTTTTTTTAGGGCTTGAAAAAAAGAAGTCTTTATAGAAGGAGACCGGAGAGGAGGCGATTTTGGTGAGAAAGGCCGAGGAGAAAAACAAGTTCTAAACAAGGGTTTGAAGGAATTGAAGAAGTTAGTGGACATTCCTGTAGTGCAAACCGCAGGGTTTATTGAAGTATGAAGAATAGAAAGGTAATTGCCAACAAGGCTTCCAGCTATTCAGCGGTGTAAACATGGACCATGATTTTCGAAAGGAAGTTGGTACCACAAGAATCTGGAAGAAACGTAAATGAAAGGATCTTTTGGAATTGACAGCTAAAGGCCAAAAATGGTTGAAAGGATCTTATTCTACGAGCATCTCTTAGATGGTATTAGAGCAAGGATGTCTCAAGATGATTCTTCCAACACAAGTGCAAATCAAAATCAATCATCAAACACAAACACAAACCCAAACCCAACCCAAATCAAAATCAAGCTACAAATACAATTGCTATTAACCTATCACAGCCAAATAGTCCATTTTACACCGAAAGTAATGATGGCTCCGGAGCTCTCTTGGTAACACAATTGCTGGATTTCAACAACTACTACTCCTAGTCAAGATCAATGAAAAGGACCATTCGAATAAAAAATAAGCTGGGTTTCGTTGATGGAAATATATGTGAACCACTAAATATAGATAGTCCATTGCTGGAACACTGGCCCCATTGCAATGACATTGTCATCATCTGTTGCAGAACACGATGTCAATTGACATAAAATTGAACACTCTTTATGCTGAGACGTCTCATCAATTGTGACTGGAGCTTGAGTAGCATTTTGGACAACAAAATACACCTTAAATTTATGAAGTGAGGTAGGAATTGCAACCTTGGACCATGCTAGACTAACATAATTTTTTGGTTTACCAAATGGACAAATGGCGGCTCCCTATTGGGGGGCGCCTGTCTATTTGGTAAAAAATTATGTACAAGTATCTTATTCCTTGCAACCTTAGTACAAAACCAAGACACTATGAGTATGTAATTCTAAAAATGGAAAACTCTTATCATTGAACTAATAAATTATGTGTCCATTCTTAACTGCACTTGTGGAGGGTTGAAGACGATTGTAAGTTATCAGGAAAGAGATTGGGTGATGAAATTTCCTATGGGTTTTCATGATTGTACAAGTATCTTAAGGCTCAGATATTACTGATTAAGCGCTTTCCCATATTTAATGAGGTATACGCAATCATCCAACAAGAAAAGAAAGAAGGCAGGTTTCTATTATGCTCTTACCAATGAGATCATGTCACTTGCATCACATGGAAAAAGATATGGGAAGGAAAAATAGAGTCTCTTAGAAGAAATATTACTGCACGACACTTTAATGAGAGGTATTTCAAAGCAAACCCAATAGGCTAACATGTATGCACTATCAAATGCTTGTGCAGACAAAACAGAAAAATGCTTTTAAGATACATGGACACCCTCTAGACCACAAACTTCATGGAAAGAATAGAGGCAATGGAAGCTTTTCTAATCAAACCAGTGCCCTTCTATCATCGGAGCATGTAAGTGACAATAGCCAAGTGTTTTTTAGTCATGAGCAATATGCTCAGGTTATGGCTTTATTCAAACTTTAGCAGGCTCGTGCCTACACTCCTTTGGTTAATCAAGTTCAAACCATCACCCCATCCTTTTCGAATCAGGCTGAAATGCCCAAAATCTCTGGTCCCTCTATATGTCTCTATTTATAGTATCAAACCTAATGTTCTTTCTGATGGGCCTTGGATTGTGGATACTGGAGCGATAAATCACGTGATCTGTTCCACCACATTGTTCATGTAAGTAAAATATATGGTATATTTTTACTTATCTTTTATTTATTAGCTTGTTTACATTAGAATGATTTTTAATGTCCAAACATGTTCCAAAAACATGTGCAATAGTGAAGTCCATAGACAATAAACCAGTTGGTCAGACCGAACTAACTGGGTGCTATAGGTTTTTGAAATTCTGACTGTGATTTCCTTAGGGTTTCTAAAACCTAAATAATGTGTAACTCTTACTTACCTTAAAAACAGCACATTCACAAATATTTACTTATGATCTTGGACAAGGTTGATTAGTCAAATAATTAAAAGAATGGAATATTATATTAGAAAATCTTTCTTTAATTCAATTATGGAACATATCAACTATATCTTATGTGATTCTTACTGTGCATAACATTATTATTTCAGGTAAAAGATATCCGAGCCTTGTTAAAATCTTTATATAAGTGAAGAGGAACATTAAAGATCGAATAGGTTTCGGGAGAAAATTTTCACACCCCACGAACATGCACCTTGATGTTCAGAAGCATTCTGACCTACTCTAACGAGTTCTAACCGACAGAAGATTTAGCTCAGCATCTCAAAATAAAACATGTGTTCTTTAGTCATACTCGAAGAGAACATACCTTGTCGTGAGTGATATAATTGTGTTCAAGGATCATACCACTTGGCGTAAGTTAAGATTGATAAATTTTAATCCAAATGGTAGTTGCGACCGAATACAATAGTGAAGTGGTGATAAAGTCAAGACCGGAGGGTTGGATTCCACTTCTCCAACGTGTCAAAATGAATAAGAAAATGAGTGAGGTGTTTCTTATTTGCATTTGATTATTTTAGTTAATTTTGCAAAATTACTAAACTGAGACTATTGTATTTTTGCATCTTGATTAATGGATTAGTTCTTCATACCATATCTATGATCTTCCTTACTTAATCCCGTAATAAATTGTTATTTGTAAAACATAAATCTGTTAAGTCGCTCTAGTCAGAATTGTACATAAAACTACCTGTTAAAAGTTGTGACTGGCTTATTTTTTACATTAATATATAATTGAGACAAATTGTTTAATTAAGTTGGTTTAGGTATTTACCATTCAAAAGCATCAAAGTAGAAATTTCTCACTAAGTGGCTCTCCCAAATGGAGACGTTGTCACTGTCACTCATATTGGAACTATCAAAGTAATAAAAATATTGATCTTGGAAGACTTTGTGTGTTTCATCTTTTTCCTTCAACTTTATATCCGCTAGGAAACCAACTCAAACTTCTAAATGTTGTATGATTAGTCATGTTTTAAATAGGACCTTTCAATTTGGAAGACGATTGGAATGGGTAAGGTGAGGTAAAGCCTATATCATATTCTTCAAAAGAATGTTTCTCCAACAGCCATGTATGAAGTATTATCTTCCCAGGCAAACAAAATAAACATTTCAGCTTCTGTCGTTAGTAGTCATGATGATTTTAATCTTTGGCATCATAGGTCAAGTCATCCTTTAAATTCTAGAATAGACTTAATGAAGTTTGATATTGTTCCCAAGGCCACCAGTACAAAGGGGGCCTTGTTCTATTTGTCTTTTAGCTAAGATAAGTGACCCCTTCCTGTTAGCTAGCACAAAACCTGAAATAATTTTAAATCGATTCATTGTGACTTGTGGGGTCCTTGTAATGAAATTGCTAATAACGGATCACGATATTTTCTTATTATTGTGGATGATTTGGTCATGTTGCCTAGGTTTATTTGCTAAATTTCAAATAAAATTCTAGTAATACTTTACAAAACTTTTATGTAATGATTGAGGCCCAATTTGGAACTAAAATCAAAATTGCAAGGAGTGACATTAGGCGTGAGTTTGATATGAAACAATTTTATCTTGAGAGATGTATCATTCACCAAAAATCGTGTGTGGAGACCCCCCACAACAAAATACAACAGTATAATGAAAGCATTAGCACATCTTAAATGATCCCTCATTTTCCTAAAAGATTCACAGACTGAAAAGCGCACCCTCATATCTACAAAGCTTCATTTGTCAACAGCCTTCTCACTCATTTCCTCATTCGCAGGAGTTGAACAAGGATAAGGTCCATACAAAGTCAGGTACTCCTTTTCCTTTATGCATTACATTATCATAAACTATAAAGCAATTATAAAGCCTTTGTCACTTCTATTTCAATACATACCGAACTTTCCTATCAGCATGCCCAAAAATGTGTTGATTGGTGTAAATCCGTGATAGCTGAGATAGATGCACTAGAGTTGGGTTCTTACCAACTTGTCTCCTGAAAGGTAGCTATAAGGTGTAAGTGGGTTTACAAAATTAAATTCAATGCTTATGAAAGAATTGAAAGGTACAATGCCAGAGTAGTAGCTAAGGGCTATAGGCAGTAAGATTGGCTAGACTACCATAAAACCTTCTCCACTCTTTAAAAATCGTAACTATTCATACCTTACTTTCTGTGGTAGCAGCTAAGAGCTGGTTTTTGCACCACTTCAATGTAAATAATGCATTTGAGGACGTATTTATGGAAATGCCACAAGGGTATTCTAAGGAGAGACAGTAAAAGTTTTGCAAGTTTAAGAAAAGTTTGTAAAGCTTAAAGCAAGCTTCTTGGCAGTATAATTCTAAACTATCTGGATTTATTGTTCAACAAGGTTTCCAGCAGTCCAAGGCAAACTATAGCTTATCCACAAGAGCTACCAAAGACTCCTTTACTGCAGTTTTGGTTTAAGTAGACGACATCATAGTAACTCGCAATGATATGAATATCATCTCATATCCCAAAGCCTCTTCTCAATAGTAGATTCAAAATCAAAGACCTAGGGGTATTGAAGCGTTCTGTCAATATAGAGGTAGCAAGATCAGAAAAAGGGATTTATATTTGCCAAAAAAATATGCGTTGGATATATTAAGAGATTTTGGAACGATTAGATCAAAACCAATCAAAATACTACTGATAAAAACCTCAAACTTTCGAAGGATGAAGAAGAACATATCCTAGATCGTTCAATAAATAGGAGGCTCATTGGAAGGTTGTTCTATTTGACTATAGTCAGACCCAACATTTTATATGCAGTCCAATTTATGTAGACTCCTAGGCTTTCACATTTGAATATAGCTTACAAAGTATTGAGATAAATTAAAGGAGCATCAGGATTGTTTTATCCTTCGACATACACCATAAAGGTTTGAGCTTATAGTGATTCGAACTGGGGGACATGCTCAAATACAAGAAGATCAATGAAAGGGTATTGCATTTTCATTGGTTCTTATTTATATAGAACACAATTTTTAGGTCCTCAGCTGGGCCCGAGTATAGAGCCCTGGCTAGTGTATGTTGTAAATTAAGCTAGCATAGATACTTCATTGTTAACTAAATTAACTAACCTAACCAACTTATCCAAATCAGCTGAGAATAAACTGAGTCACTTACGAGCTGGAGAACTACATCAGCAGCATCATTCTCACGGTTTTTGAGTGTAGTGTTAGCACTAGATTTGTTGTAAATTATTCTAGACAAGATCCATATTTTTAGGAACAAATTAACTGCTGTCATTTCTAGATTATTCCTTTCTTTTTTTTCATTCCTTCATTGTATTATTTAATTCTCAAGACATGAGCAGTAGTATACACGGTTGATTACAATTCTTTCTTCCTTGAGTTTTCATTAAAATCTAACTTGGTATCAGAGCAGGTTATGGCAAACGCCAGCAACATCAATAACCCCCCCCCCCCAAATGCTGATTCAGTCCCTACACCAGCCTCAGTTTCCAGTAGCACAGCCACTCATTTAGCTGATCCAGTCCCTGCACCAGCCTCAGTTTTCAGTAGCATAGCCATCCTTTGATAGGAAATAACAACACCTCACCATTTAGAGTTAATCTTACTCAAGTTGTTTCAGTCAAGTTGGACAAAAACAACTTCCTACTATGGAAAAACATGATTTTACCAATTATATGAGGACAAAATCTTGAAGGGTATATCTCAGGGACAAAGGTGTGTCCCCAAGAGTTCATTGGTAGCCAAGTCACAGGCGAAGCTAAAACCAGCATTGAGATGGTTAAGAATCCTGAGTTTGGCCAGTGGATGTCACCAGACCAATTACTTATGGGCTAGCTCTATTCTTCGATGACCCCAGACATTACAATGAGAGTTATGGGTGCAACAAACACAAAGGAGCTATGGACAACAATCAAAGAGAGTTATGGAGTACAAAACAGGTCCAGAATCACCTTCCTCATTGGTGAACTGCAAAAGGCAAAGAAGGAAACTATGAACATCGACCAATACTTAAACAAGGTTAAGCAACTTGCTGATAACTTGAAATTGCTGGAAAGAATGTGCATCATACAGACCTAGTCACTCAAATTTTGGCTAGATTAGACGAGGATTACACTCCCATTGTAGTTAAAATCAACAGCAGAGACTACATATCATGTAGTGAACTTCAATTAACACTTATGACATATGAAAGCAGGTTGGAACACCTTAACTCTCTGAGAAATGACATAGCTAAAATTAATATTAACCAAACCTCAACCAACTTCTCCCAAAGTTCTGGCTCAAATCATTATGGTACCAGATCCTACATACCTAATTTTGGTGGTAGATTCACCAACTTCAGCAATTTTAGAGGTGGGAGAAAGGGAAGAAACAGAAGAGGCAATCTATATGGTTCCAGTGACGGACCAATCTATCAAGTCTGTAGGAATTGGGAAAATTGGCCACAAAGCCAACATATGCAATTTTAGATACGATGATAGGTATACTGGGACTCCACCAAATCAAAGGATCAGCTATAACAACCCACATGCAGCTCTTATCGCAGGCCCCAACTTAGTCAATGATCCCGCATGGGATGCAGATACTGGAGCTAGCAATCACATCACCTCAGACAAGGGAAACCTCACTACTGCCAATGAATAAGCTGGTAAGGAGAAAATTATGATAGGAGATGGAAGTAAGTTGCACATCTCTCACTTTGGCACTACACACATTCCAGTTTTAAATGACAAAATTTTGGTTTTAAACAAGCTCCTTCATGTGCCTGAAATTAAAAAGAACTTTATCAGCATTTCTTAGTTAACTTCTAATAATGATGTTTACATGGAATTTCACCCTGATTGCTATTTTGTCAAGGACAAGTCAACAAAAGAGGTGATAATGCAAGGAAAGCTTAAGGATGGGTTATATCAGCTGGACCTTCCTCATCAAACCATCAAGAATTTCACTCAAGAGTCAATCCTCAATAATAAATCATTTTGCAGCCTATCTCCTGTTGTCTCTAGTCATGAATCTTTAAATTCCACAAGTGATGTATGGCACAAGAGACTTGGTCATCCATCTAGCCAAGTGATGAACTAAGTGCTCAAATTCTGTAATGTCAAAGTTAAAGAGAATGATATCAAACCATTTTGCAATGCTTGCCAACTTGGGAAATCTCACTTACTGCCTTTCCACTTATCTGTATCACACCCTAATGCTCCTTTAGAACTGATCTTTACTGATATATGGGGACAGGCTCCCATCCTTTCCACCTCAGGGTTCAAATACTACATATTTTTTGTTGATGATTTTAGCAGGTTCACTTGGATCTATCCCTTAAAACAAAAATCTGAAGCTTTGAATGTGTTCGTTCAATTTAAAAAAAATTGTTGAAAACAAACTAAACTGTAGGATAAAAACTTTGCAGGCAGATTAGGGTGGTAAGTATATGACCTTTTCTAAATTCTGAAACAAAGAAGGAATAGAGTTCAGACATCCATGCCCATACACTTCAGCTCAAAACGGCAGGGTAGAAAGGAAACATAGGCATGTAACAGAAATAGGCTTAACAATTTTAGCCCAAGCCAAATTGCCTTTAAAGTACTAGGAAGCATTTCAAACTGCTACCTATTTTATAAACAGACTGCCAACACCTACTCTTCAACAAAAATCACCTTATCAAACTTTATACAACAAGGAACCTGACTATCAAACCTTAAAAGTGTTTGGGTGTACCTGTTACCCCTGTCTTGGACCCTATCAAAACCATAAATTTAGCTTCCATTCTACTAAGTGCACCTTTCTGGGTTATAGTGAGTCATATAAAGGTTACAAATGCCTAAGTCCTACTGGAAGGTTGTACATTTCAAGGTATGTTATATTTAATGAGTTTGAGTTCCCATTCAAGTCTTCAACTTCCACCAAAACTCATTCAGAACCAACTGTGACAAAAACCATAGTCTCTCATTTTCATTTTCCTTTTGAGTAAAATAAAACAACACTTAACTAAGGTCTTGCTGATACTACTTATTCTGAAGCTTCTCGAGCTGAACACCACTTGGCTTCTGACTTAAATGACAATGCACTACATCGTGATGAATTTGGTGATTCTGAAGAGAATGATGGAACAGAACCTGCAGTAGTAGAACCAAACATGTCTCAAATCAATGAAACTACTCTGCAGCCAGATAATAGCAATGATGAAGAAGTACCTCAACATAGAGTAGGAAACTTGCATCCTATGAGCACTAGAGCAAAGGCTGGAGTATTCAAACCAAAGGTTTATCTTGGAAAGATAACTGAAATTTCCTCAGAACCTCAAAGTGTAGCTGAAGCCATGATGAACAATGATTGGAAGGAGGCAATGCAGGAAGAATTCAAGGCTTTAACAAAGGCTAAAACTTGGGAACTTGTCCCTCATTCACCAACATTCAATATTGTAGGAAATAAATAGGTCTTTAAACTCAAACAAAATGCAGATGGCTCAGTACAAAGATTCAATGCCAGATTAGTGGCAAAAGGATTTCATCAAACACTTGGCATTGATTTCTGTGAAACGTTTAGTCCTATTATCAAGCCATAAACCCTCAGAATAATTCTCACTTTGGCAGTCACAAAGGATTGGATAATTAGGCAGGTAGACATCAACAATACTTTCCTTAATGGTGAGCTGGAAAAAACAGTTTTCATGGATCAGTCTGAGGGATTTGTGGATGAACTGAAGCTTAATCATGTCTGCAAATTGAACAAGGCACTTTATGGATTGAAACAAGCACCTAGAGCCTGGAATGAGAAACTAAAAACTATTTTCTTGAGCTAGAAATTTAAGCAATCAATGGCAGACACCTCTCTCTTTTACTTCAAAAATGAAAATCAAATAATTTTTGCACTCATTTATGTAGATGATATTGTGATTATAGGTAATAACAAAGGTCTGCTGCAGGAATTCATAGACAATTTGAACAAAAAATTTGCATTGAATGATATAGGAAGGCGGCATCACTTCCTTGGAATTGAGGTATTATGGCATAACTCTGGAATTCACCTCACTCAAACCAAGTATATTGCGGACTTGCTTGAGAGATTTGAACTGCAAAGTGTAAAACCTTACATAACACCTATACTTGCTGGCAAATCAATATCCAAAATTGAAGGGAAAACACTGAAGAATCCTACAGCTTACATAAGTGATGTAGGAGGCCTGCAATATCTCCAGTATACCAGGCCGGATATCACCTTTATTGTGAATGAATTGAGTCAATTCTTACAGACTCCAACATCATCACATTGGCAAGCACTAAAGAGGGTGTTCAGATACCTCAAATGGACAATAAATCACGGGCTTTGGATTCAAAGAAGTGATAGACCCATGTTGAATGGATACTCAGATGCAGATTGGGCTTCCTGCCCTGATGATAGAAAATCAACCACTGGATACTGTATATATTTGGGTGATAATCTGATAAGATGGTCCTCCAAGAAGTAGCATGTTGTAGCAGGATCAAGCACTGAATCAAAGTATAGAGCACTCGCATCAACTGCCTCTGAAATAGCTTGGGTTCGGTCTCTTTTTCAAGAACTGGAGCTATCTCTGGCTGAAATTTCAACCATTTGGTATGACAATATGAGTGCTGGAGCATTGGGTGTGAACCCTGTATATCACGCAAGAATGAAGCACATAGAACTGAATGTACATTTCATCATAAATAAAGTTATTGCCAAAGAACTGAAATTCAAATATATTCCCACTTCAAATCAGATTGCTGATCTGTTAACCAAGGGACTAAATCATTCAAGGTTTCTTTATTTGAAGGACAAGTTTGGAGTTACTCTAGCACCTCCCAGCTTGAGGGAGGGTGTTAACTGAATTAACTAACCTAACTAACTTATCCACATCAGCTGCGAATAAACTGAGTCACTTACCAGCTATAGCACCACATCAGTAGCATCATTCTCACGATTTTTGAGTATAGTGTTAGCACTAGATTTGTTGTAAATTATTCTAGACAAGATCTATATTTTTAAGAACAAATTAACTGCTGTCCTTTCTAGATTATTCCTTTTTTTTTCATTCCTTCATTGTACTATTTAATTCTCAAGATATGAGCAATAGTATACACGGTTGATTACAATTCTTTCTTCCTTGAATCTTCATTAAAATCTAACTTTCATGAATTACAAATAGAAAATTTCCAATTGTTCACGGGTGAACTAAACACATCGAGCTTGGCTGCTATTTGATAAAGGTCAAGATGGGAGTATTGTGACTAAGCATGTAAATAGTACCTCTCAATTTACTGATATGTTAATCAAGCCATTGTGTTTGGCTAATTTTTTTCTCATCTAGGCAAGATGAGAATAGAAAACATCTACACTCCATCTTGAGGAGAGGCTATTGAAGTATGAAGAATCGAAAAGTAATTGCCAACAAGGCTTCCAGCTATTCAGCAGTGTGATCATGGACCATAATTTGCTGAAGGAAGTTAGGATGACAAGAATTTGGAAGAAAATTAAATGAAAGGATCTTCTGGAATTGAAAGCTGAAGTTTCCTTTTCTGGTTTTCGTTATTCCTTTTATACAAAATGCTGAAATTAGTTTTGCCGCTAATATGGTAATGATTAGAATATCCTTTTGTAAATGCAAACACTAATCGAATAGCCAATATATGATTTTTGATTTCTAATATTAATTATCTAAACAAATCTAATTGGAAACTAAGAAAGCGTTTGTGAAACCAACTAAAAATACACTCTAAGACTTCGATTCCCCATTTATTAATACATTTTAAACAATTCAAGACAAGGAGAATGTTTATTTATTTTTGTTGGTTAATTTTCATATTTTGTTTAATAATATCTTTCGAATAGAACTAAATATTTCCTAACATATGACATTTCTATACCTCTATGAAATATGTAGATATGAACAAATGCATTCATATCATGAGAATATCTATTTAAATCGTGAAATGCATAGCGATACATCTCTATCCGTTGTCGTAGCTCACATCAATTGTTATAATGTGCTATATTCCTTATTATTTCTCTCGAATACAATAAAGATCACACGACAATTCAATTAGTTGCTAACTAAATCCAAAGTAATTAATTTTATAACAATCATCCAAGATAAACAAATATATAACATCAAAGTTTTGCTATTAATTTTAAACTAGTATAATAAAGGGTGCATCTATGTCTTAATGACTAAAAGTTTAGCCTAACACCACAAAGTTATAAGAAATCAAATAGGAATAATGAAACACCACTTGGATTTTGAGAAATATGAAGAAAAAGAGAAAAAGCTACAAATTCTTGAATCTCTTTGATCCTCATTGAATAATTTCCAGCTGCACCCTCTTCCACTCTGCCCAAACACCAAGAAACAATTTGAGTGTATTCCTTATAATTTGCCTCTTAATTCCCCTTGAAAGAATTTTTTTGCCTATCTTGAATGCAAGAAAACTGTGTGTTTTATGGTATGAGAGATCTCCTTAATTGTTGGCTAATGGTTGGTATTTTTAGAGCCAATAATTAGGTCACAATTCGTGTTGCAATTGGTTTTCAAATGAAGTTTTAGAAGAAAAAAAGGAAACAATTCTCTTTTTCACCCTTCTTTATCCAGTTTTCATTTTTTCCATCATACATCATCAAAACTCGAGTTAATCCTACAATAATCGATATTTAACCAATTATTTAAATGTTCCATCAAATTGACTCCCAAAAATCCATTCTTGATGGCCCAAATAGGCGTAAAAATTACTCATATCAATTCAAGACGAAGATAGTGGTTAGTTATTTTTGTTGGTTAATATTCATACTTTGTTTAACAATCTCTCTCAAGTAGAACTAGATTTTTTCTCACATATGATGTTGTCCTATAGTTGATTATAACCTTAAAATTTTGATTATAATAAACAAGTTGATCTTGTTTATTAACAATTGAATTTTAAGTTATTAGTCTTCAAAACATCCAATGATAAATTGATCGATCGTCGTCAAAAAATCAAAATCAAGACTATTACAAACCAAACTCATGAAAAAGGTCGAGATCAAAGTCATACATTCAAGACAAGTTCTTGAAGAAAAGATATTAAAAGACACAACGTCAAAGAAAATCAAGATCAAGCGTTTAAGAGCCAAACGTCAAAAAAAGATTAAGACGAGAGCCTAAGAGCCAAACTTTGAAGAAAGATCAAAGACTAGATTTCTTAATTCAAATGTAAAGGTACTAATACTTTGATCTTTAACAATGAATTATAAAAACTCAAAAATCACTGTGTGCACTAAAAGATATTTCGATTATCATTTATATAACCCAATTGGTACCAGGATTCAACTTAAGTCTCCCATATAATGGAGGTCTTGGGTTCGAATCTTAGGAGACGCGTCAGAAAGTCGTGAGGGGTAAGATGGGTTTAGGCTCTTCCAAAGCGTACAATACGTATGATATGATAACGGCTCCGACGCAAGGTCGGGTCGTTACAAAAAATATTTTTATCAATAGTAAAATTGATTTTCAAAATGATATTTGAACTTGGATCATATTTTTAAAATACATTTAACTTGAATACTAGTTAAATACACATTCCAAAAGTCTAAATTCGTCAAAACATCAAAATCGGATCAAACAATATCAAAAATGGGAAAATAGATCGAACTGGCCGGATGTCCGGTCTAAGCATGAGGATGTCCAAATTCTTAGAAAGTTTTGCAAAATCGTTCTTAATAAATTAGCGAAAGGAAGACGTCCAATTCGTCCAGCGAAAGTCTAGTTGTTACAATGGTCGGATTTTTTACCGTTGTGATTTCAAACTCATAACGACTATTTTGATCGTCGGCGAACTTCTGGTTGGTTGTTCGGTTCGACAGATATTTTACTTTTTGAACTCTATAAATATCCTTACTATTTTCATTCTTCACAAGAGTTTCAAGATCATTAAGTGAAATATATTTTAAGAGGATTTTTAGGCTTACATTGCATTCGTTTAACTTATTTTTATGTATAAAAAACTTTGATTCCTCTTTTCATCATCTTCATAGAAGTTTTTCGTCTCTTTTTTTGTACTTAACTTATTTCTATCATTTATAACAAAGAGATAATACTTGAAAGAAAAGTTTTGAACTTACATTGTATCTACTTCTTTCACTTCTTCATATCGAGAAGTTTAATTGATTGAATCAAACTTTTAATTATTATTTATCAAAGTTTCTCAATTCTATATTAGAACTTAATTTATTGCTATCACTCATTAAAAGAGAAATATTTTGAGAAGATTTTTGAACTTAAATTGCATTTAATTCTTCTCATCTTCTCATTGAAAAACTTTAATTGATTGAATCTAATTTACTTGTTTGTAAGTCACCGGAATCGTTATAAAGGGTTGTATTGAATCATAAATCAATCAATATAGTGAAAAAGGCCTTACTCGTGGCGAAAAGCTTGGTAACGAAGGAGTAGATTATTACCTTGGATCGAATTTCCACAATTAAACTGTTTGCATCATCATTTTCCTTTTACTTATCGCTTTTATATTTGAGCTTATTATTTGAATTAATCTATTTAGTGTTTACTTTCTTGAATTTAAATTAATTTTTCGAAAAATTTTAGAAACCAATTGGTATCAGAGTAAGATAAAGGTTTCACAATCTTGAGTAATGGTATTAGAGTAAAATGCATACTTTTTATTTTAAAATTTCACAATCTTGAGTAATGACTAATCACAATCTTCAAAATCTTGATGAGAATTCTACAAATCGTTATCCTTTCTTTGATGCTACACATTATGACTATTGAAAAGCTAGAATGATGATTTATGTTCAATCAATAGATTATAATGTTTGGAAAATTATTGAATTTGCCCATATGTTCCTACAAAAGTTATTAAAGTTGATGGAAAGTCGAATCAAGCATTTTCAAAACCTAGATAAGAGTACGACGAAGATAATAATAAAAATTATCTTTAAATACTAAAACCAAAAATATATTTTATTGTGCTTTAGATAAAAATAAATTTAATAGTATTAGTACATGTGATTCCGCTTTCGATATTTGACATGCATTAGAAGTTATTCACTTAGGCATTAATAAAGTAAAAGAAACCAATAATTTTGGTAAGGAATTTGAAAATTTCTTAATGAAACAAAATGAATATATTATTGATGTGATTACTCATTTCACGGATATTGTTATGGCCTCAAAGGCTTTATTCGAAAATTTACTAATAGCGAATTCGTGAGTAAAATGCTTAGGTCTCTTTCGAAAGATTGGAGCTCGTTGAGAATGTTGATAGAAAATACCAAAAATATCAATACATATCCATAGAAAGAGCTCTATGGATCATTGATGACATATGAGCTAAATCGCACCGAGACAAAGGAGAAAATAATGAAAAGCAAAGAAGAAGAGAAGTGCCAAATTGCTTTAAAGTAAGTAATGGATGGAGGCACTTCAAGCAAAAATATGAATGATGAAAAACTTGATAACATGGTTCTTCTTGTTAAAAATTGAAGGAATCTTCGCACTAATGAGCAATTTCAAAAGAAATAAGAAAATGACAAAGAGAAAAAACAGTAAGATTGTTTGCTATGATTGTGACAAACCCGATCACAAGAAAATTGATTGCCCCAACAAGAAGAAATTATTCAAAAGAAAGCACTCCAAGCCACATGAGATGAAAGTGACGATGATGATCGTGAAGACAATGAAAGTCAAGAGGAATTTGCATACATGTGCTTCATGGCTATTGAAAATGAGGTAAAAGAAAATTGTTTATATGATGAGTTATTTACCTCTTATGATGAAATGCTTAAAGAATTTGAAAATTTTGCTTTAAATTGTTCTATCATCAAAAAGAAAAATTCTTTATTGAAAAATGAGGTGAAACTTTCGAAAATTCAAAATGATTTTGAAAATAGAAAAGTCGATTACAATTTTTTAATTAAAGAGAATTCCTCTTTACAAGAAAATATTTTAAATTTGACTCAAATTGTTTACAAATTTACTCGAGGCAAGAAAAATTTTGATCTGATGCTTGGTGAACAAAAATGTACTTTTGACAAAAGAAGAATTTGATATAAACCATTTTTGAAATAAAGTCTCTTTATTAAAGCATTTACTTCCCCTCTTTCAAATATCACTATAGTTTTTACAATAAAAATGTACATATAAATTTTAATTGTTCAAACAAAATGGGGTTCCATTTTGAAAGCAAAAATAAGTGGATTCAAAAGCTCACAAACACTAACAATCAATTACCCAAAATTGTATGGGCACCAAAGAATAAAAATTAAATTATTTTTGTAGGTACCAAAGAAAATTAAGAACAAATGATTTTTCGATAGTGAATGCTCAAAGCACATAATCAAATATCAAACTTTATCGTCGAGCTTCAAAAAGAAGGATAGAGGTCATGATACTTTTGGAGATAATGGCAAAGGAAAAATCACTGGTGTTGAAATTATTGGTAATCATTCATCTCCATTTATTAAAAATATGCTCTCAGTAAATAACCTTGAACAAAATACTTAGTATTAGCCAATTTTATGATAAAAGTTATCATATCAAATTTGATTCTTCCAAGTGCCTTGTTAAGAATACTATATAAAAAGATGTGATACTTATAGAAAGCCGAAGTAAAAATATTTATGTCATAAACATTGAGTTTGAAAACATTGAGTTTGAAAGTAAAGAAAAAATGTTTATTAAATTTAAAAGATGATACTTGATTGTTGTATAGCCGATTATATCATATTTAAATAGACATATTTTCAAATATTTTAAAGAAAATTTTTTTGATAAAGGTTTGCCAAATTTGAAATTTGAGAAAGATAATTTGTGATGCATGTCAATTTGAAAAACAAATGAAGAGTTCTTTCAAATTTAAGCAACATTCTTCAACTAAAACCTTTTTAACTTCACTTTTTGGATCACCTAGAATCTCAATCTTAAATAGTAAACATTATGCATTTGTCATTGTCGCTAACTTTTTTAAATTTACTTGGGTCCTATTTTTGAACCTAAAAGATGAAGTCTTGAATGTATTTAAACACTTTTTTAAAAATGTTCAAAATGAAAAGGAGTACACTTTTACTACAATTTACAATAATCATGGTAGAGAATTTATCAATATAGCATTTTATGATTTTTGAAAAATTTATGGCTAGAATATAATATCTTGGCTACTAGAACTCTTCAATAAAATGATGTATTAGAAAGGAAGAATTACACATTGCAAGAAATAGCTCAAACCTTGAAAATTATTTACCACAATATTTTTGGGTCGAAACCATTAACTCCTCTGGCTATATTGTAAATAGAATTTTGGTGAGTTGAAAGAAACAGAAAACTCTTTATGAACTTTTGAAAAAATAGAGTTTCCAATATCGATTATTTTAAAGTGTTTGGTTGCAAATATTTTATCTTAAATACTAAAGAAAAATTGGAAAAAATTGATTCAAAATCCAATATTAAAATTTTCCTTGGTTATTTATCTACGAGCAAAGCTTGATTCTTCAACAAAAAAAATTTAGTTGATGAAGAATTCATGCATGTAATTTTTTATGAAGCTAATTCTCTTGATCAAGAGAAAGATATTGTCAGTGATGTATGTTTGGAGATAGCTTTTGAGAAAACAAACTTCCAAGATCAAAACAAAGAAAATCCTAAAGATGGTGAATATGAATATGAGGAAGAAGCAAATGTGCAACAAGACGAAGAAAAATATTTTGAAATACAAAGTGATCAATTTCTACCTAAGGAATGTAGTCTGTTCGCTAATAAAGTACAAATCGCAATTGTATGGATCACGTTCAAATGATAAATTGGACATTTTGAGTTCGAGTTATCGCTCCTTCGACAAATGTTTACTTTCGATTATATAACTTTAATCAATTTAGTTTTAACAATAAAAAAAAATACACAATAAAGATTTGATTTTGGAAAATAAGGAAAATTAATTAAAACCTTACAAACTAAGAAAGCATAAAACTTGGAAATTTGGGAGGAAAACGTGGTTGGGACTCATGGTTTCACTTAACCGTCGTCTAATTAATTCCTCCATTAACTAAGTAACAAATTACTAATTTATGACGTTAGACCCGATTTTTTAAGTATAGCTAATTACTTCTTTCGAGCGAAAGTAATTCTAATTGATTTGTTTAATCTGCTATATCTCTATGTCGATTAAATCAAACAACAACATTAATTCTTTGTAAAAATAGTTCAATTGATCACATAAGGATAGAGATATATCTCTATCCCTTACACGAGCCTAGGGTTTTCACTCCGTGGTATAAAATGTACAATAATTTATCAATAATCATACAAATCACTTAATAAAAACATTTATTGGCCAAATAAATAAATAACATGATATTTAATAGTAAATACACATGAAATAAGTAATTTTAACATTAAAGAGCAAATATTAAAATTAATGAAAGTTAGGTCATGCTACTACCATAAAGCACAACACAAATAATTAGCTCATTTTATACAAATGATAAAGAAAAGACAATACATTACAAGTTTGGCAAATAATAGAGAAAATACAAGATTATAGAAAAAACCCTTTTGGTTGGATTTGTGAAGACGAAAATGTCTAGCTCTTGATTTTTCCAATATTTCTCCAACTCCTTAATTGCTTCTCTTTGTGCTTTTGATTTTGCCCCCAAAAATGTTAAGAAAATCAAAAGAAAGAAAATTAAAGAAAATGAAAATGAAAAGAGAAAGGAAGAAGAAAAACAGAAGATCAAGGCTACTGCCTTTTTTACCATTTTAAAACCTTAGAAAAATTGCAGCCAAGTCCCCAGATTTTGGGAAAATAATAAAAATGATCCCCAAATTTTTAAGTGGCACCGATTCTTTTTGCACAAAAGTCCTTTAGCAATTTGCACGTCTGGTCCCTAAACTTCAGTTTAGTACAATTCAATTCTCAAATTTTGACTTTCATATCAATCAAGCCCTTTATAAATTGCAGCCCAAGGTCCTTCAACTTTATGACTTGTGCGATTTTGTCCCAACTTCACAATTTTGTACACTTTTTGTCCCTTTTCACTTCCTTTTTTCTTGTTTTATTTCTTTGGATGATTTTTTTACAATGGTAATAATTTCATAATTGTGAGTAGAAATTTGCTCTTTTAATATTTAAGCTTATTTAGATATTAAATAAGTGTGCAAAAATACACTTATCAACACTCCCAAATTTAAGCTCTTGCTCATCCCGAGCAAGATTATCTATAATTCAATAAAGCACACATGATAATGATCAACACATTGGATAGCTTGCAAAAGTAATTCAAGAGAATAAATTGTATAATCAAATCACAAATATGTTCCAAATAATGCTAGCAAAAATAATTTAAGCTTATCCAATATTCGATCAGTGTATGTGTGAATAGTCACTTTCAATCATCATCTAAATTACGAAAAAATGTCAAGATGGAAAAAAAATTCAAATTGACTTCAACACGACCATTTGTTGTCAAATATTTCATTTCCCACCCGTGAGATTTACACTCCTCAAATAGATATTCATTTTCTTTCCTCAGGTGTAAATCTAAAGATTGCTCTCAATTCGCTCATTTCTTTGGTCATAGCTCATAAATCAATAACAATTTTAAACATCAAACAATTCTAAGCCGATAAGGCTATCTAACATGGTAACACAAATCACAACAATTTAAGCACAATCATCCACAAATTTAAATCATACATTGTCCTCAATGTGAAAAGAACAAGATGAAAGAGATGAGATGATAACGAAACTTCCTCGATTGGATATTTGTGAAGAGGTATCAATGCTTGAATTGGACTTGTGATGCTTTTGATGAGCCTGGGAAAGTGACCATCTTGTACACCAATTTACTCCCGAACTTGGCTTCGAACAATGGATAAATTGGACTTCAAAAATTACCTACAAAAAAAATGATAGCTAATTAAATAAAAACAAGAAAATGCAAAAAAGTAAATAAAAAGTTAAAAAAATTGGGATGTCTATCAACAAGCGCTTTTTTATAATCTTTAGCTTGACTTTGAAGAATGAATCATGGGCTCCTAAAGAAGGCTTTGGATGCCTTGCCCATTTTTCTTTGTTTGACTTTAATCCACTATTGATTTAGTCTCTAAACCTCTACCCTGCCCTTTTCGATGTAATAGACTTTTCTATTTCATTCGATTCAATTTCAACTATGTAGACTTTCACCTCTATAACGAGCTTACTCACAAAATTAATTTTTTTACAATCAATAAAGTCGAAAAAATGTAATTAGATTTCATCCTCATTGATTATCACATCTTCATTTGATTCTGTTGAGATCAATTCGTTATTATCTTTAATCTCTTCTTCCATAGTCGATATATTTTCGGGTTGATGATCGGTCTACAATCTAGATCCACGTGCAAGATCTTGAAAAATACTTTTCATGTCATTTCCATTTAGGTCCTATTAAAGTGTCTCTATTACAGAGGCGAAAGCAATGGGAAACCGCTCATATTTCTATTGGTAAAAGGGAGAACATATATCCTTCCTGAACTTGCCAAAAAATCACAATAAATCAAATCCGTATTCTAGAGCAAGGAAGGTCTTAGAAGACTAGCTTTGGCTATCACGGGGCCTTTTCTATTTTCCAGATCCTCAGTTTCTAATCTGAATCTAGTAATGGAAGAAGGGATTGAGTTGTCTGATTGTAGACCACACAAAGCTTGTAGCTTAGTCGATCTGCTGATAAAGGTGAGATATTTTAAAATACTTTGCAAGTACCTTATCGTTCAATAGGGAATGATCATCTCCCACAAGTTTGATGTCCTCATCGCAATTGTAATGAACAAATTCTCCCACGAGCATATACTCTTCATCATTTTCTAAATCTAAGAAGTTTCAATATGTGTAAAATAGTGTATGAGAACAAACATGGCCCAGTACAATACATAGTATAACAATTTTCACAACTTGGTTTACCTCCAAGCATATCTTGACTGTCAACGCAGAGATTTTTCATTGCAATAATTTTTTACTTTATCACGTTAGAATCGTGGAAATATTTGAAAAGTACAAGAAGAGAATAAAACAAAAGACATATTAAAACTGTAGGGGCTGGCCAAAGATATAAAAATAAAAGCAAACAAAAGTAAATAAAAAATTGTTAAAACTAAAATTAACTAAAGTGATAATTAAAGTAAAAACATTCCTCTGTAATAGTGTCAAAACTTGTTCGCTAAAAAAGTGCAAATCACAAATGCACGTGTCGCGTTCAAGGAATAAAGTGGACTTTTTGAATCCGAGTTGTTAATGCCCCGATGAATGTTTCAATTACACAACTTTATTCAATTTAATTAAAAAAAAAAAAAACAAACAAACACACACACACAAAATAAAGATTTGATTTTACCCTACAAACTAAGAAGATATAAAAATTTGGAAATTTCGAAGGAAAACGTGGTTGTGATTTATGGTTTCGCTTAACCGTCGCCTAATTAATTCCTTCACAAGCTAACTAACAAATTATTCATTTATGATATTAGACTGATCTTTCAAGTTCAGCTAATTATCTCTCTAGAACGAAATTAACCATAATTGATTGGTTTAACCTACTATATTTTTATGTCAATTAAAACCAAACAACTGTATTAAATCTTTGTAAAAATAGCTCAATGAATCACCTAGGGTTGGGTATATCTCCAACCCTACACGAACCTAGGGTATTTATTTCGTGGTTTAAAAGGTACAAAAGTTTCTCAATAATCGTACAAATCACTTAACACGAACATTTATTGGCCTAAGAAATGAATAACATGAAATTCAATAGTAAATACACATGATATAAGTAATTTTAACATTAAAGATGATATTTAATTAATCAAAGTTAGGTCAAGCTACTACCATAAATCCCAACACAAATAATTAGTCAATTTTATATAAATGATAAAAAAAAAAAAGAATATTTATAACAATATATTGCAAGTTTGGCAAAATAATAAAGAAAATACAAGATTATAAAAAGAAAACTTCCAACACAAATAATACTCTTGATTTTCCCAATATTTCTCCAACTCCTTAATTACTTCTACTTGGGCTTTTAGTTTTACCCCCAAAAATTCCAAGAAAATCAAAAGAAAAAGAAAAGAAAAATGGAAGGAAAAGAGAGAAACAAAAGAAAAGGGCAGAAGAAGGTTGCTGCCCGTTTTTATCATTTTAAACCGTAGAAAAATTGCAGTCAAGTCCCCAAGTTTTGAAAAAATAATAAAAATGGTCCCCAAGTTTTTAAAGTGGTGCATAGACACCAATTCTCAGTTAAAAACATTTGATTTTTACACAAGTCTTCTAACAATTTGCATGCTTGGTCCCTAAACTTTAGTTTAGTACAATTCAAATCTTAGATTTTGACTTTCATATCAATCATGCCCTTTATAAATTGCAGTCCAAGGTCCTTCAACTTTATGACTTGTGCAATTTGGTCCCAACTTCATAATTTGTACACTTTTGGTCCATTTTCACTTCCTTTTGCCTTGTTTTATTTCTTTGGCTGATTTTTACCTACAAAAGCAATAATTACATAATTGTGAGTAGAAATTTGCTCATTTAATCAATATTTAACATTATTTATGTATTAAATAAGTGTGCAAAAACACATTTATAAAAGTCAAACAAAAGATATCATGGACGTGCTCAATAAGTTTGAAATGAAAGAGTTGAGATTAATGAACACCCCAATAAGCTCATCAATCGATTTGGACAAAGATGATTAATGTACTTTTATAGACATAACAAAATATCGATGTATGATCATATTTCTCCTTTACTTAATCGTAAGTAGGATCGATATTATATTTAGTTTGTGATTATGTACTAGATTTCAACCCAATACTCAAGAATGATTTTTAGATATCTTAGTGAGACTAAAATATTACATCTATGGTATTCGAAATGCACCTAGAAGGGGGGAGGGTATTGTATTAGAATTTGTGAATATAGAAAATCAATGGGTTGACATTCTTACTAAACCTCTAACACTTAGTAGATTTTCATATATTCATAGATGTTTGAGAATTATCGATGAAATTGAAGTATGTGGCTATATTGTATTCTAACATGATTGATTCCATGTGCATCATTGGTTGAAATTTATATATGAACTTTACCTAATTGATTATGCTTTTAACATTTCATCACTCATACTTTGATTAGTATTTTGATATAAATGTGATTATTATCTTCTTGTTTAAACTCACATATATTTGGCACTTTGTGTTTAATTGAGGGAGAATATTATTATTTACTATTGTTGATTTAAGGTATTGATCTTATATGTCATGCTCTTGCTCTCTTATATGCTATCTTTTTGCTTATGCCAAATGAGAAAATTGAGTAAGAAGATTTGAAAAGCATTGAAAATGGGGAAGATGATACACTTTGAATTATATATTTTGAATCATCCATTATTTGATATGTTTTAAAAGGATGACAATTGGTTTGTAAAAGATGGGGGGAAATATGTTTTAAATGTGAGATCTTTACTCCTTATCCCATGTTTTATATTACTTTTCAAACCATCTTGTTAGTCATAATCAAAAAGGGAAAAAAATGTTGGCATATGGTTGATTTTAACCTTAATGTTTTAATTATAACAAACAATTGAATATAAAGTGATAATAGTTATCAAAGCATCTAATGATAAATTGATTGATCGTCGTCAAAAGATCATAATTATGACTATTACAAATCGAACCCATGAAAAAGGTCAAGATTGAAGTCACACATTTAAAACAAGTCCTTCAAAAAAAGATATCAAAAGACAAACGCCAAAGAAAGATCAACATCAAGAGTTTAATAGCCAAGGTCAAAGAAAGATCAAGACGAGAGCCCAAGAGCCAAACTTCGAATCAAGATCAAAGACTAAATTTCTTAGTTCAAATATAAAGGTATTAATACTTTGATCTTACCAATGAATGATAAATGCTCAAAAATCATTTTGTACATTAAAAGTTATTTTGATTATCATTTGCATAAAATATTTTTATCAAAAGTAAAATTGATTTTCAAAATGATGTTTGAACTTATGTCATATTTTTAAAACATCATTTACCTTGAAACACTACTAAAACATCGAGACCATCATATTACAAATCGCACTCACAATGAAGCTCGAGCTTAAAGCCAAGAATTCTAGTCAAATCATTACAGACAAGAACTTAAAAGACAAACATCAAGAAATATCAAAATCAAGAGTTTAAGAGCCAAACGTCAAAAAAAGATCACGACAATAATCAAGATCAAGATCAAAGACTAAACTTCTTAGTTCAAATGTAAACGTACCAATACTTTGATCATTAACAATGAATGTTTAAAACTCAAAATATCATTTTGCGCACTAAAAATTATTTTGATTATCACTTGTATAAAATATTTGATCAAAAGTGAAATCGATTTTCAAAATGATACTTGAACTTAGATCATATTTTTAAAACATCATTTACCTTGAAAATTAGTTAAAAACACCTTTCAAAGTGTACATTTGTCAAAACATTCAAATCCGATCAAACAGGGTCAAAAACGAAAAAATCAGTCAAACTAGCAGAATGTCCAGTCTGAGCATCGGACGTCCATATTATCGTCTAGACATTCCTCCGGATCCCTTAAAAGTTTTGTAAAATATTTCTTTATAAATTCGCGAAAGATGGACACTCGATTTGTTCGGTTGGTGCAATGGTCTGATTTTTTACTATTATAATTTCAAATGCATAATGGCTATTTTAGTCGACCGGACACAAGGACGAAAGCCCGATTGGTTGTTCGATTCGACAAATTATTTTACTTTTTGATTTCTATAAATACCTTCACTCTTTATATTCTTCTCGAGAGTTTCAAGAGCATTAAGTGAGATATATTTGAGAGCATTTTTTAAGCTTAAATTGCATTCATTTCATTTATTTTTTCGTATTAAAAACTTTGATTAATTCAAATTCTTTTCATCAACTCATCGAAGTTTATCATCCCTCCTTTTATACTTAACTTATATTTGTCATTCATAAAAGAGATATATTTTCGAAAAAAAGCTTTGAACTTACATCGTATCAATTTCTTCATATTAAAACTTTGATTGATTGAATTAAACTTTTAATTATTATATTCATCAATGTTTCTCATTTCTCTCTTAAAACTTAATTTATTGCTATCACTCGTTAAAAGAGAGGAATATTTTGAGAAAATATTTGAACTTCGTCTTATAATTATCATATTCATCAAAATTTTCATTTAACACTCGAGCCATCATTTAATATTATTCATTGAAGTAATAGTCTCTTTTATACTTAATTTATTTGTATAATTTATCAAGAGAGGAGTTTATTGTAAAATTGTTTTGTTATATTTGTGGGTCACACTAAGGTCTCGTAAATTTCAATAGTGTAGGTTATATTAAGCTCTTGTAAAACTCAATAGCGTGAGTTATATTGATGTCCCTTAAAGCTCAGTATTGTATAAGAATCGATGTTCCTTGTTTGTAAGTTATCGGAAGTATTGTAAAGTGTTGGATTATACCATAAATAAATCAATATAGTGAAAAGGTCTTGCTCGTGCCGTTGAGCTTGGTAATGGAGGACGTAAATCGTTGATTTGGATCGAACCTCCGCAATTATATTGTTCGCATCATATTTTCCCTTTTAGTTATCACTTTCATATTTGCGCTTATTATTTTAATTAAACTATTTAGTCTTTACTTGCTTAAATTTAGATTAATTTTTCGAAAAAGTTTTAAAAGTCAATTCACCCTCCTCTTGGTTAGTTATTCTTGGACTATCATATGACATTTTTATATCTCTACGAAAGATGCAAATATGAAAGGATGCATTAATATTTTGAGAATATCTANAAAAGTTTTAAAAGTCAATTCACCCTCCTCTTGGTTAGTTATTCTTGGACTATCATATGACATTTTTATATCTCTACGAAAGATGCAAATATGAAAGGATGCATTAATATTTTGAGAATATCTATTTAAGTCATGCAATATATAGCGTTATATCTCTATCTCGTATCGTAATTCACATCAATTGTTATAACGTGCTATATTTCGTATTATTTCTCTCAAATACTATAAAATCACACGACAATTCAATTAGTTTCTAATTAATTGAAAAGTAATAAATTGTTATAAATCATCCAAGATTAACAAATATATGACATCAAAGTCCTGAGATTAATATTAAAATATCATAATAAAGGATGCATCTACGTCTTAGCGACCAAAATTTTAGCCCAACATCACAAAGTTTCAAGAAATCACATAGAAATAATGAAACACACTCGGAATTTGAGAAATATGGAGAAAAAGAGAGAACCCTACGAATTCTTGAATCTTTTTAATCCACATTGAACAATCTCCCGCTGCACCCTCTTCTTCATGAAACAATCTTGAACGTATTCCTTATAATTTGTCACTTAATTTCCCTTTAAAGAATTATTTTTGCCTCTCTTGAATGCAAGAAAACTGCGTGTTTTATGATATGAGAGATCTCTTTAATGTTGGCTACTGGTTGGTACTTTTAGAGCCAAGATTAAAATACGTATTGATTGGTTTCCAAATAGAGTTTTAGAAAAAAAAAAAATTAAAAAAAATGAAACAATTCTCTTTTTCACCCTTCTTTATTCGGTTTTCATTTTTTTTTTTTAATCACAAGTCATCAAAGCTCGAGTTAATCCTAATCGATATTTAACCAATTAAGTTGTAGTTCCATCCAATTGACTCCCAAAAATCCATTCTTGATGGCCCAAAGTGAAAATTACTCCTATCAATGAATGGTTTCTCTTTTATTTCAACAAACACGTGTGATGATGAATTTTTCGTTCAATTTGTGCTTTCCAATGATGATGTTTAACTAAACTCCATAATTAGGACTTGAGAAGGAACCTAATTTGAATCTCTAACTTCAGTTTTTGAGTTTTAGA
>CAIGRN010158119.1:0-13915 GCA_903798345.1 Fraxinus anomala
TGTTGTTTTAATTAGCATTATTCCGTATGTAAGGCCGAACTACGCGTTTTTCAACCCCAAGTAAAAAATTTGAGCTTCTGTTTTAACTAAAAAGTGGTGTGTTTCCACTAAGAATCACCTTAAATCTTTGTAAAGATTCTAATTTTATGCTCTTCCTTGAGGATTCTGCATTCCCTTCAAATTTCTTGGAACAATGAGTTGAATTTGGGCATGAAATTATGGGTTTTGTTAGTGGTTTTGAAGTAGATAAAATGAGGAAATTCAATAAATAAATGGAAAGGGACAGTGGTGGTGGCGATGGGCAGTGGAAGGAGAGGTGGTGGCGACGATGGCAGTGGCGGCGATGGTTGTGGTCGATTTTGGTTAGGTTAAAGTTGAATGATTTGGGAGTGGGTTTGGGAAGTAGATGGATTTTGTTTTAGTTTTCATTTTTTGCTTTTTATTTAATTGTTTATGAAAAAATAAAATTGTAAATATACCATTTTTTCCTTCATTTAATTTGTCCATTTGAGTCAATCTTACAATTTAAATGTTGACTAACGACATTATAGACGGAATCAATGATTTGTACCTTGGTTGCAGTTAAATATAAAGGTTTGAAATTGCGCCACAAAAATTAAAGGTTAGGGTGTAATCTACAACAAAATGAAAGGTTTGGGACCTTCGATGCAATTTTTCCTTATTTTATTGAAGAATGTGTTGTTAAAAATAAGAGAGAAAAATATATTTTGAGAAATAATGGAGATCAAACAAAATTTAATTACTACACCATATTGTAATCATACCACAATTAAAATGTATTTTCAATAAGTACACCCTAACAAATTTACAATTATACTCATAATCCAATAAAAAGTAAAAATGAAAAAAAAAATACAATAATGTACTTATCATCATGCATTTTGTTTGAGGTATCTATCAGGTATATTTGGTTTGGGCAAAATACTGAGCAAAGAGAGATTAATGAGAGCGAATATGTTTCAAATTTCTCATTAAAAAAAACAAAAAAACAAAGCAAATGTTGAAAATTCCAGCAAAATAAAGCTAGAGAAAGGCCCTCAATGATGATATTTTACTGTTATTTGGATAAAATACTACTAGCTTGTGTTGTATTTCATTTTGTAAGTAAAACTCAATGTTTGATGAAGAATTGGAGAAAAGAATGTAAAGATAGCGAAAAAGGTCTCAATTGTATCAAATACAAAGTTCGTGAGATATTCTTTTGACCTAAAAACATATGTACAAGGATTTTGAGAGGAGAAAAAGAGGAATAACATGAAGAACAACACCATGAAGCAAAGATTAAAGTCAAGAATTCAATTGGTGATGTCGTTTCTTCATTCTTTTTCTAATTTTCTTCTTTCTACCATGCTAGACTAGTTTAATTATGTACTAGGGTTAGATTAACTATGTAATATGATTCTTTAATTTCAGTTTTACAATTCTTGACATCAATAACACGTTTGGATATTTGAATGATTTATATGAATTTTTTCTCCATAATTATTGTATACGTAATTGTGTGAGTTTAGCTTATTTCATACATTCGAAAGAAGAAGAATAGGTTCGATACGGTATAAATCATCATAGAGTCCGATAGGGAATATAAATATACCGCTATACCCTATGTGAATCTTTAAGTGCTCATAAAAACACATACATTCTTGTATATTCGCATCCGTCATAAAAATATAGTCGGGTCTCATCTTGAAATATCTTTAACTTTACTCGAGAGAGATTGTTAAATAACTTAGGAGCATTGATTCTTCAATATTTCAATCATGTGTCAAGGTGTAAAACTAGGTCTAGAGAAGACTATTACATAGGGATTCGTGATCCTAGTACATTCATCATATATTAGAATCACTTCACTTTGCATTTGACATCAAATTTATTTAGTTTGTTAATGCATTCATAATCACACCCACATCATTAATTTAGTTATAAATTCATCAAAACGAACATTCTCATCTTTTTATAGTTTCAGTTAAGGTTATAGTAATTAGAATTATAATTAATCAATCTTTGTGGGACGATACTCAGACTCAGAAGTTCACTTTATTCCTTGTTAACGAACCGTACACTTACAGTGATTTTAATTTGATTTCAACAAAATGCTCGTATGTGACTTTATCATAAGGCAACAACAATTGGCGGCTCAAGAAATTGACGAGGGAGATATGCTTGTGGGAGATTTCATTATAGGACAATGACTACGAGATAGAAAAAAAGAATGTGAACTTGATAAAATTGTCCTGAGTGACTTACCCATTGCATTATTTCTCTCACCACAATTTGATGTGGGTGATTTTCCTATGTGATTATTTCTTCCATCGATTATTAATGGACATCAATTAAGGGAATCAGATTCACCGGACGTCCAACAAATACAACAAGAGGGGAAAACTCTCCATGAAGATATCATTGTTTCTTTGTCAAAAGTTTTGAACACAAACGTTGAACTCGAGAAAACTTCAATTAATCATAACGGGGGAAAAAGAACTTGTAGCATTCAAAGAAAAAGAAATCCTCGACTTCATCTTTTGCTCACAAATGGAGTTTGTGATTAAACCTTATGAGGAGATTGAGGTATACATTGTTGAGTTCAAAAAGAATGATGAGGGAAAGTCATACTACTTGGAAAAAGGATAAGATTAAAATTTGGAAGAAAGTTACAATATGGAACAAAGTCAAATTAAATAGGCTAAGTAGGACCTCGAAAGCCATATTCAAAGTGTCATGAAACACTAATGAAAAAGTCGAGCTACGGACCATAAACAAGTGCTTGTTGGGAGACAACCCAATACTTCTATCCCTTTAATTTATTCCGCTTTTTTTCTTAGATCTTCGATATATTAGTTATTTATTAGATATTAGAGTTAAGTAACACTTGTTCTAGTTATTTGATCTTAATGCTTTATTTGACTGTATTTGGTCAGGAATATGATGTCGTTGAATACTTAAACCAATCAAGACCAGGTAGCTAACGGGAGCAATTGGAAGCTAGCCATTGGATTATAAGCCATATCTGAGGAGTCTTTTTTTTTCCCCACCCCTTTATATGCGGATACTTTATATGCGGATTTAGGATTTAAGACATTGGGGACAACGTCTTGTTTAAGTTTGAGGGTGAAAAATATAAGTTTTCATTTTCATTTTTTGTGTTTATGTTATTCTTATATTTATATGTTTTTGTGTGCTTTTATTGCATTAATTTAGATATAAAAAATTGAAATTCAAAATTTTAAAAAAATTTTAAAATATTTTCTTTTTGTGTGCTCGTGTGAGTTAGTTGGTCTTGCCGACAATGAAAAATACATTGAATCGTTAATTGGTCTATGAATGGTAAATAAGTTACATGCTTAGATTAATTTTTGATTTGCCATGTGAAATTTGATATATATTGAGCATATGAGTTTTGTTAAGCATTATGTAGAAATGAGTTAATTTCATAATTGGATATGTTGANCATGATTAAATTAATTTTTGCTTTACCAAGTGAAATTTGATATATATTGAGCACATGAATTAAGTTAAGTATTGTGTAGGAATGAGTTGATTTCATAATTGGATATGTTGAAATAGTGGACCATAGATGCTAAATCCAAAACCACTAAATTTTACATTCTTAAACCAAATTTATAATAGTTTGAGAGATTTCACTATTATATGAAGATGTTGAGATAAATGGGGATTCCATATGTGAAATTTAAAATCTTGTGTGGATTGTCTAAGATCAATATGCAATTGTGTGAAAATTTCAAGTTAGAAGTCATTTTACTTGAATATGTGTTTAATTAGGGACATTGCACTAATTAAAGTATAAAAAACACATTTTATTTGAAAATTTCTTTTCATAACCTTTATGACATGAGTTATTAAGCCTATAAGGGTGTTAAAACATGTTGCCTTAAAGTTAACTGACTTGGGAGTCATCGACATAAAGTTTGTTACATGGGTCATTGCTATTATTTGTAGCTGTCACTTATTTGAATTTTGGGAAATACTATGCAGACACGACATATCAGTTCACGCGGGTCGCAGTTTACTATGATGGTTTGGTCAGTACACCTGGATAGTTGAGGAATGACAAAATGTGTGAGCATTTGCTACGTTGGCAAACATTGTTGTAAATGATGAAGAGTGAATTCGTGAGATAACTGAGTGGATTGGATTGCTATCTAAACAGATAATGACTCCGGAGTCAAACTCAAGAAGCAATGTACTGGCCCGACATACTATGCATTTGGCTTTACAATCTAGGACATAACATAAGCAGTGGGAGTGTACAGGATCCCAAATGTTTGAATAGGAAGGGTGCACCAAAGAAACTTCGTAAAAAAAGCTCGTTGAAGTTGAGTTCAAAAAAAACTAAGGTAAATTTTAATTATGTCTGTCGTATTAGGAATAGATTCAATATGACTCATCACATAAACCAATGTCATGTAGGTAAATTAAATTCAAGCAAAGGAAATAGACCGAGAGTGCGGAAAAACAACCTTGATCATGATGCACCCGATGTTCGAACACTTCAACAAGCACAAGTGTCGATGCCCACACCGATCTCATATTCTCAACTCCTTCTGGTGAGTATACGTATAATATTTAATGTAAAGATTTTATTTGCTAATTACGTATTCATTTGATGTCATTTGATGTAGGGTGATGAGGAAAGACATGCAATTACACAACCCTTTACATGCACGAATGTGGCTCTTCTGTCGTCAACACATATGCCTGTCAATTTTCAAGGTTATTTTACGGTGTCCTGTATATACTTATCATTCCATTCATTCCTTGCCTATGTGTTGATGATTTTGTTTTTATGTTAGGTAATGCAATACCGTACTACTATCCACATGTAGCTTATCAAGATAGAACGAACCTCGGCTTTGTTGATGAATCACAACAATATGCCGCAAATGATGATGATGTTAGGATGTAGTTTTTTTTTTAGTTTGTTCCTTCATTTCTTGCAGTTCTCTCGGATGTATGGTTTGCAAAGAAATTATTTGGATTTTCGGTTTGTAAATGTGCAATGAATGGAATTATACTAGTTAAATTGCTTATTAAGATGGTATTCCATATTTCACCTTGATGTTAGTCACTTTTTTGACATCAACCTGCTACCCACAGTGAACCACCATAAAAGCTCAAAGATACAAAGCAATAAACAAACAGAAAGCCATTGCTTACCTAATTTGGAACTGATTTGAATGCAAAATAAAAACAATTGGAATCTGATAAGTGCATTTTTGTGTACTTATTCGGGTCATATTACTAAACTTCCGTGTCGTTCTAGTATTGGATTTTACTTGGGTTAATTTTATCTCATTTCAATTTTGGACCCGTTTCTAAGCAATTGGAAAAAAAAAAAGTAAGGTCAATTGGCCAATGGATGGAAGTTTGGGGACTAATATGCATTTGAGTAAAAGTTAAAGTACTAAAATTGAACTAATTTAATGTAAAGGACCAAGATGGAAGAAAGAATGAAGAAAATGGCTAAAAGGAAAATTCTTGAAGTTCTTATAACTGGGTAGCCACCCGGCCCTTAACTTCAAATATAAGGGATTTTCGGTATTTCTGGGCAGTCGCCCCATTTCCTACTAGGCGCCCACCCAGGCCAAGTAAAAAAAAAAATTCTATTTCCTTCATAATCCAATTCCGACAAGAAAAGTTCCGTTTGAGCCATGATATACACGATTTTTGGAGATATTTTGGAACTCTTTAGAGGGACTATAAATACCAACTCTCAAAAAAAAATGAGGGTGTCGAGAATGAATTGCAAAAGGAGACAAAGATCAAATCCAAGAAATTCAATATTGAATTCAAGAATTTTTTAGGTTATGAACAATATTTACATCTTTTGTTTCCTTTTTCATAACATGGTAGACTAGATTTATTTGTGCTAGGAGAACGACGAACCTTATAATATGAATTTTTAATCTTTAATTTTACATATTTGACATTGAACACACGTTTTTGAATTTTGAATGATTTACATGATTATCTTTTTTCTATAATTATTGTGCACGGTAATTGTATAAATTTGGGGGCTTATTTTATGCATTTGAAAGAAGAAAAATAGTTTCGACATAGTGTAAATCGTCATAGGATCCAATATGGGATTGAAATATACGGCTATACTCTATGTGAATTTTTATATGTTCATAAAAATTTGTGCATTCTTGTAAGTTTGTATTTGTCATAGAGATATAATCGGGTCATATATGAGAGTAAGTTTAACATTACTCGAGAGAGATTGTTAAATAAAATAGAAATATTGATTCGTCAAAATTCAATCGTTTTGTCAAAGTGTAGAACTAAGGTTAAAAATTATTATTACATGGGAATTCGGGATCCCGGTGCATTAGTCATTTATTAAACACATCAATTTACATTTAGTATAATTTACATTTAGTTTAGTTAATTTACTCATAATTGTATAAGTAGATTAATTTATTTATAATTTTAACACAAACAAACACACCATATTATTCATATTTTGGTTAAGATCGTGATAATTAAAATTGAACTAAATCAATATCTGTGGGACGATATTTGGACTCAAAATCTACTTTATTACTTTTTGACGAACCGTACACTTGTGGTGGTTTTAATTTGAAATATATTTTTGTGAAAAAAATTTTGACGTCGTTGCCGAGGATTGAGTTTTATTTTTTTTTATTCACCTCGACACTAATTCGAATATTTTTAGTTATTTAGTTCCTTTTATTTTAGTTTATCTGAGTGCTACTATTCTTTTTCTGTCAGGTCTTGTATGCGAAGGTCAATTGACGACGAATTGATTTCAGTTGATCCAAAAATCGACCGTACCTTCTATTGTAGACAAAGGGAAGTAAGAGCAGCACAACAAAAAGACCAAAATTAGCAAGTACACATGGTTAATGAGCAAAACAATCCGATAGTTCAAGTCAATGAAGAAGAAACCGTTGATGAGGGAGATATGTTTGTTAGGGATTTCATGACTTCATAGATCATTCAGAGTCAATCTAGCATTGTCTACCCTCCGTTTGGGTGGCCTAATTTCCACTGAAGACCAACGTTATACATCTATTCCAGAATGGACATTAGTTTTATGGTAGAGCTGAAGAGAATCCACATACACACATCTATTGATTCTTAGAGATGTGTCAACACTTTCGATATCAGGGTATTTCAGAAGATGTTATTAGACTAACACTATTCCCATATACTTTGTGTGATAAAGCACTTAAGTGGTTGGATTCCCAACCCATCGCTAGTATCAGTACGTGAAATGATCTAGTCCAAAATTTTTGCACAAAATTCTTCCCACCAGCCAAGATAGTAAAGTTGAAGCATGACGTATCTATCTTCCATCAAGGTGAATCAAAATCTTTTGATGAAGCTTGGAACAGGTTCAAGAACATGCTTCGAAAGTGTCCACATCACGACATTAGCAAAGTGCTCCAAGTTCAATATTTCTATGCAGGATTGCTTCCCTCTTTCAAAAGCATGGTGGATTCTTCGTCAACGGCACTTTATCTGCAAAGATAATTGACAAAGCTTTGAAATTATTTGAGACGATGGCTGCTATTTCAGCCATGTGGGCTTCTAAGTGAGTTGTTCAAAAGAAAGCCCCAGGGGTATAGGAGGTACATGCCTACTCAGCTTTGTCTGCAAAAATAAATTCATTATTTTATAAGATGGAGAGCATATCACAGATAGCCAATGCAGCACAAGCAAAGAAGTCAAGTTGTGAAGAGTGTGGGGGCAGATAACAATATAGCAAATTGCCTTATTTTCTGCACAATGAATGGAATAAGTGGATTTTGTGCAATGGGAACAACGTCAACTAAATAATCTACATTCAGATACTTACAACCCAGGTTGGAGGAAGCACCCAAAATTCTTTTGGGGTAATCAGAATAGGCCACAAGGTCAGTTTCAATAGCAGGAGAAGAAGTTTCAATTGGAAGAGATGTTCTGGAAAATTTATGGAAAAAACAAAAGAATAGATGGAAGCTAATAATCAGTTCACAAAGAAGACTGAAATAACTCTCCAAGATTAAAGTGCTATTATTAAAAATCTGGAGACTCAAGTGGGACAGATGACACTTTCTATTACTGGCATAGCACCAAGTTCATTACCTAGCAATACAGAAATCAACTTCAAGGAATATGTCAAAGCAATAACAACTAGAAGTGGGGTACAATTACTGGAAATACATGTCAAGAGGTTAGTTGCTAATAAAGAAATAGTACCTTCTTTAGATGAGGAGCATGTGGAATAGACTGTACGGACAACAAAAACAGCTGCTAAGGAAAGTTATGATGCATCGCGGGTTAAGACAACCGCTCCTATCAATCTCTATTGGCCTTCACTCTTTCACGATGCTTTTGAGTTTGTGAAGAGGTGTGATAGATGCTAGCGTACGAGAAACATCTCTAGACTAAACAAAATGCCTTTAAATAACATTCTAGAGGTGGAGCTTTTTGACGTGTGGGGGATTGACTTTATGAGGCCATTCCCTCCATCGTTCTCAAATTAGTATATCCTAGTTACAGTTGATTATGTCTCCAAATGGGTGAAAGCAGTAGTATTGTCAACCAATGATTCGAAGGTAGTGATTGGGTTCCTAAAGAAGTACAACTTCACCTATTATGGCACACTGCGAACTATCATAAGTGATGGGGATAAACACTTTTACAATCGTCAATTTGAGTCCTTGTTGGCTAAATATGGCGTTCGACACCGTATAGATACTCCTTATACCCTCAAACCCGTGGGCAAGTTGAAATCTCTAATCGGGAATTAAAAGAAATACTTGAGGTAACAATGAGTTCTTCGAGAAAATATTGGTTTAAGAAGTTTGACGATGTTTTGTGGGCTTACAAAACAGCTTTCAAGACACCTATAGGCATATCTTCTTATCGCTTGGTTTTTAGGAAAGCATGCCACTTGCTAGTTAAATTAGAACATCGTGCTTACTGGGCGACCAGAAACTTAAATTTTGATTTGAAAGCAGCCGGTGAAAAGAGATTACTTCAATTGAATGAAATGGACAAGTTTTGACTAGAAGCTTATGAAAATGCAAAATTTTACAAAGAGTGCACTAAAAGGTTGCGTGACATTACATATTCAAAGAAGAAAGTTTGAGGTGGGGCAACAAGTCCTATTATACAACTCAAGACTCGAGCATTTTTTAGGCAAGTTGAGATCACGATGGTCAGGGCCATACACAATTACTCAAATTTTTCCATATAAAGCTATTGGGGCCACTTATGAAAGTAAGGGGACTTTCAAAGTTAATGGACAACAGTTGAAGCCATATTGGAGTGGTGGATTTTAGAAAGAAAAGTCTATCGTTCAACTTGCAACACCGAAGTGAATCAACCACAAGTCGAGCTCTAGACTATAAATCGAGCATTGGATGCAAGGCAACCCATTTTTTCCTCTATCCCTTTTTACTCATTTTGATTAATTATTGCATTACAAGTAGCGTATGGAGTGCATGAATAATTTAGGATCATATTCACGTATTCATGCACTTAGATGAATTGTTATCATAATTTAGTCAGTTTTGAAGAATTATCATCTAAACAAGCACTATTTTATGCCTAACATGTGAAAATAATCATAAAAATCAATTTGACACTCATCATAATTCATTAGGAATATACAGTTTAAACAAAATTGCTGGTAAACTGGGCGGATGCCCAGCTTTAGCAGTCGGGAGCTCACCCGGATCAATTAAGGACCAGCAGGCCTTTAACAATTAAGCTGGGTGGCTGCCCAGTTTTACACTAGATGGCCACCCAGTGTAATGAAACAAAGAAAAAAATATAATGGCAAACTAATTTTAAAGGAGAAAGAAAGTAGATGCCCATGAAATACATGACACCAAACATTACGGCACTTGCACGCCTCTTTCACTTCACCTTAAGATCATCTTCTACAATCATGAAGACACATTTAATTGTTTCAAATTGTGAATTCACTACCCTATACATCATCTAGGCAAAATGAATTGAAGGTACGTTATTCATCTCTACTACCTTCCTCTCAATTATTTTGCCACTGCTTTTATTCAAAATTTGAGTTAGGATTGAGGAGTATGAGATTAGATAAAGTGTTGTTTATTGGATTGTGTTGAGATGAAAAAAAATGGAGCTTTGATTCAAACTTTAATATCTTTCAATTTTAGGGAAAACTAAGTGCATTCAAGGTGTTTGACAATTTGCCTAAAAAAGATATTCTTGTGTAATTAAGGCAAATTTAGCATTTGGCGTTATTGATACACTTTTGAGAATGTCTTCGGAGTTGAGCTCTCCAAAATTGCATTAGAAAACACGAAATCACAGACTCCAACTGGCACACTTTGGCTTGACATTGCCTAGGCACCAACCAATTCATGTCACCAACTTCGTCCCCCCTCGTTTGACCTAAATGACCTCCGTCTGCCCTCAAATGTGAACTTGAGTTAGACCAACATATGAACTTTCATATTCCTGGAGATCATTCGGGAAAAGTTCATTTTTTCTTGATGTTTTTCGGTGGTGAAATCGATTTTGGGTAAAAAAGTGAATTTACCTCTTTTATGTTCGTTTAGGGAATGTGAGCTGCATTATCTTCATTTATTAGATACATACCCTATATCATGAAATTTTCTTGAGCATGACATGAGTTTTTACATTTTAGCACATAAACATTGAGATAGAGTTTACAATTTGGGGGTATTTCCCACTTTATCCTACTTCTATATTTACTACCTCTTATGCTTACATTTTCTATTTTCATATATATATGTACAAATGTCACCAAAAAGAAAAGTCACAGCTCAAAAGAAAAGAAAGTCTAAGGTTAGCGAGGCATCAACCTCCCATAGAGGGCAAGCGCCAATCTTGATGATGGGGATATACCAAGGTTCTTAAATGTTGAAAATCATGAAAACTTTGAAAAGAAGTAGAAAGAAAAAAAGTTCTACCAAGAAAGGCGAGTTGTGATTGATGATTTTCAGGGAAGTTTATTAGAAAGGATTGTCCACCACTGTGGTTGGGGCAAAGTTGTTGGAACTCCTCATGCTGCTTATCCTACTTTAGTGATGGAGTTCTTAGCCAACTTCAATACTTGAATTGATACCCTAGAGTCATCACATAAGAATCAAACATGGGTAAGAAGCAAGTGGATTCGATTAAGCCCGATAGTGATTGACATATATTACGAGTTAAACTGAACTGATATAGATCCACTACCTACTGAGCTCGATATGGCATTGGTTGCTCGATTCTTATACGGTAGAGGTGATGAATGGCCACTTCTTACGGATTGGTTCATGAATAATCAGTTGACCTCGGAGTTGAGACTCCTTCATATCTTTGTCTCCACTAACATCCATCCTACAACTCAGCGAAGTAGGTTTAATGGAGAAATGGCTCACCTACTTTATCATATGGCACATGGTCAAAAAATTGATTTGAGATCCCACCTCTTCACTTTCATACTAGAGTTGGCCATATCGATTGATCCAAAGCACAATATCATGTTTCTCTACCTTATCAGTGGGATCTATTTGGCTGCCAAGAAATGGCTCACCCAGATACTCCAATCAGCTGAAGGACAATAGAAAATTCTGAAGCTCAGCTTAGAGGGGCAGAGAGAGTGCATAATCCCGAGCAAGTTTATCCTCCACCATAGCATGCTTTAGATGCCAACACAGTCCTCCTGAGTAGACAGTTGACTCAAATGTATGTAACCCAGGTGGAGTTGGGTAGATCTGTTGGCAATATAACAAATATTTTGGAGGCGATGCAGCGGAGACAAATCAACATTGAAGGAGAGCTATAGAGAGTGAGTATGCAAGTACGAGGGTTTCAGCAAAGTGATGACAGAATGCGGCATGATCAAAGAACCATCACTTATGCATATGATCAGGTACACGAGCTGATGCTACATTTTGGGAGTCTACTAGAGGCAATTGATTGAAATGTCAGCTAGATAATAAGGGTTGTCAAGTCTTTCAGAACTAGCCAACCGGACCAGCCTGATTCCTCCATTCATCCGCATCTACCCCCAGGGAATTTCTGATCATTTACTCCTTTATTTTGTTTATGTTTGTTTTTACATTAGGGACAATGTAATCTTTTTGTTTGGAAGTGGGTGTAAGTATTTGGAAAATTATGATCTTTGTTACTTGCTTTTCAACTGCTTATCGAGTTTGTATAACTAATTTAATCTAAAAACAATTGAAAAAAAAAATCAAAAATAGTGTCTAGTATAGTGTTGAACGACTTATCGCCTATGATGATATTTGTTTGAATTGAGTATAGCTTTAGCTAGAATTGGACAACATCGTTTCTTATGATTTTACTTGAGTGTTTATCCATGTTAGACCTGTTTACTTAAGCACATAGCCATCATTGACTTATATAGAAACCAACTTAGTAAAAAGCATTTTGGGAGTGGGAAGGTTAGTACTTGTGTTCATAGAAGTTTGATGGTTTGGAGTTCTTGGATCAGATCTAGGGATGTCAAAAAGGCTTGCTGACTCAGGTGCCCCGTGGCTCGGTCTGAGAGAAGCTGGAGCTGAGCTTGCCCGTAGGCCCGTGTCACAGGCCATTCGGCCCATCGAGTCGAGCTTTATTAAAAAAAATTATTTAAAAATAGATTTTAAATTCATATCTATATAAATTGCACAAAATTTAAATTCTTATAAAAAACTAGATTTATCACGAAAAAAAGCTGGCTTAGTTCGGGCCTGACTCGGCTCACTAAAGCCCCAGCCGAAAGCTCGAGTCGAGCTTTCGCTCGGCTCGGCTTGGGCAAAAAAAAACCCAAACCATTTTTACTCGAGCTCTTCAAGGTTTGGCTCGTGGCTCGACTCGGCTCGGCTTGGCTTGTTGACACCCATAATCTGATCTTTGGTTGAAGAAGTTTGAGTTAAGGAGTCTAGAGCAGGCACCGACTAATGTTAAAATTTGAAAATTATATCAAAAGAAAATGTGATACATCTTACATTTCTTTTCGTAATCTTTATGACTCGAGTTATTCAGTCTGTTAAGGTATTTAAAACCAGGTATCCTATGATCATCTAACATGATAGTCATCAGCCTAAAGCTCGCTACATGAGTCATTTAGAATACTTAATGGAGAGAAATTTTGCACATAAGATGTCAGAGGGGGGGAGGAGCAAACAATCAAAATATATTCATAGCGAAAGAAAGAAAAAAGAATTTAGATTATCGAAAGAGGTGATTGGTAAAGACTTCAAGATTTGAACTCTGGAAACTAGTTGTGTGACTTTGAGAAATACTTACCAATTTCCATCTAGAGATATAAGTGTCAAATTATGATCACTTTGAGTGGAAAATGCATTTTAATGAATATTAGGAACATACATGTGCGAAAAATACCTCGGGATTGGTGAGAAGAGTATTAGGAGTGATTTTCCATGAGAGGTGTGAGGAAAAACTGGCCACACGAGTATTGGGATTATGATTAAATCAACAACAATTAATTGGTTGTACTCTAATATAGGTGTGAGTTCAATATTGGCTAATCTCTCTCTCTCTCTCTCTCTCTCTCTCTCTATCTCTCTCTCTCTCTCTCACACACACACTAAGTCGAACATCGGATAAGTAAAAATTTATTTTTGATTTTGTTTAAATTCGAACATGGGGTATACAGTAAGCCATTTAACGTTAAATTTTGTAATTGGAGATTTGTTTAGGTTAGTAATATGGTTTATTCCTAAGTTCAGTTTTGTTTGAGGACAAACAAATGGTTTTAGTTTGGGGGTGTCTGATAAGTGCATTTTTGTGCACTTACTCTGGCCATATTACTAAACTTTTGTATCGTTTTAGTATTGAGTTTTACTTAATTTGGGTTAATTTTATCTTATTTCAGTTTTGGACCCATTTCTAAGCAATTGGA
>CAIGRN010158120.1:0-10081 GCA_903798345.1 Fraxinus anomala
GTAGACTTTTCTGACAACACATGCACATGTCGTGAATTTCAACTAAATCCTATGCCATGTGTTCATGCAACGCGTGCAGCTTGCCTTAGAGGTACGTCATTGTACGATTTATGTTCTCCTTACTATACAGCGGACTACTGGAGGGGTGCTTACAGTGAAACTATATATCCTGTAACGCGGGAAGAGAACTGGGATGTTCCGAATGACATTACAGCCATTCATATTTTGCCACCAGTGGTACGTCGTCCTCCAGGTAGACCGCCCACACGCCGTAAGAGATCTAGACACGAGTCCACCACTTCCGGGCCACGACTAAGGTGCTACACTCGTTGTGGCACATTTGGTCATAATCGAACCACATGCACGAACACCATCGTAACGTAACCTAGTTAACATTGCCATATATAATAACATTGTTTTGTCTAGCGTATGTAATGGCCACCTACCATATGTAATTACGTTTTTTTGTCCGATCAATGTACTAGGGAATTAACATATGCAATTATGTTGTTATGTCTCTTACTGTACTGGCCACCGTACCATTTCAGTGGCATCCTCTCATCATATATGTACATTTTAGTTTCATTGTTCTATTAACGTACAACATGTGGTCATCTGTGCCCTCATTTCGAATTATGCTTGTGCATGCTGAAAACAACATGACATACATATTTTGTAGCACAGCCCGACACTTCATCTATCGTTCCCGACAGATGTTCTCTGTAGTTCTCGACAGTTCGAACAGCACAGCAATTGAAGGGGGAAACACAGTGCATAAGGGACATTGTTGCCCTCCGATTTGATTAATGATCATTACTAAATATGCGATAAAAATAGGGATGAACGTAGTATTAACATGAATTAGGGCTCCACGAACAAAACGTACAAAATTCGAGGCCGTTGTTTAAGACGTATTTGTAACACATCCTACCACAACTAATTTCGTGGTTCCATTCCCATCTGATTCCACGTTCATCCCACAACAAAAGTTATATACATACTTAGCACCACTGTGTCATCAGTGTATTCGGACTATATGATAATTATTTCAGGGGCTCCTGTTATGGGTGCCACGTGTTCATTATTAGAATCATCGGAGGACATATCGGGGTTCTCGAACACATTCTAGAGCACAATGTTAGGTGATTGCGATTCTTCGCTCGTGAATGCGTCGTGGTCGAGAAACGGAACAGGGGAAGTGACTCTCCAACCACTTCTAGGGACGTCCTCCTCATCATCTGATGAAATTACGATGGGAAAGCTCGGAGATGAGTCGAGCATCGACGTCGACTTGTTCAATAGCTCGGTGTCGTTGCTCACAGTGGAGGAAGCCATAGGTTCCAATTATCACAGGTAGGAATCTGTTGTGTATCAATTGCCCTTGCATGTGGAGTTTTAAACTGTTACTTGTATGAGAAGTGGACTTGCTATTTATACTAGTTTGGGTGATACAATATTTATGATGCTCAAGTTGCCAACCACAAACACATCCTACCACAACTAATTTCTTGGTTCCATTCCCATCTGATTCCACGTTCATCCCACAGCAAAAGTTATATACATACTTAAAACCACTGTGTTATCAGTGTATTCAGACTATATGAAAATTATTTCAGGAGCTCCTATTATGGGTGCCACGTGTTCATTATCAGAATCATCGGAGGACATATCGGGGTTCTCGAGCACATTCTGGAGCACAATGTTAGGTGATTGCGATTCTTCGCTCATGAATGCGTCGTGGTCGAGAAACGGAACAGGGGAAGTGACTCTCCAACCACTTCTAGGGACGTCCTCCTCATCATCCGACGAAATTACGATGGGAAAGCTGGAGATGAGCCGGGCATCGACGTCGACTTGTTCAATAGCTCGGTGTCGTTGCTCACAGTGGAGGAAGCCATAGGTTCCAATTATCACAGGTAGGAATCTGCTGTGTATCAATTGCCCTTGCATGTGGAGTTTTAAACTGTTACTTGTATGAGAAGTGGACTTGCTATTTATACTAGTTTGGGTGATACAACATTTATGATGCTCAAGTTGCCAACCACCTAGTCCAATGTCAAACTTAAATGTGCAGGACAATTGGTGTGATGTTGCCAGTAAATGATGTGTACTTAAATTTATAATTACAATTTACTCCATAATTAATTACCATTGCAATTGGAACCTGTGATAAGTTGTATATGCGAAATTTATTATTTTTAAGTAATAAGTTTTTCTTCTCGATGTCATTATTTTCATAATCTACGATAAAGTAATAAGTTATTCATCTCGATGCATTTGCCCTATCCGTTATGCCTCACAATTCAAACAATCTATAGTTACCTAAGTGGACCATAAAGTAATCGCTGCAACACAAATGTGAGCCAACCTACATCAATGTACAGATAATACACCATTTTCCATATGCGACGAAATGTTTGAAACAATTCATAAAAATTAAATGTACTTCACCTAAAATTTTATGTGCCATTAACCAGGATCAACATTACAAAACGACCTTCCACAGTTAATTTCAGGAAGAATGGAATGAAATGAAACGTTCACAATACCGGAGAGTCAAAGTCACATAAACGTTCAGAAAACATAAGTTACTTGGTAGTCACGAGATGAAAATTCAAAAGGCATCTCAACTACTTCTTTCGTGTTTGCCTCCTACCCCTAGTGTATGGCGTTTGGGTCGATGCTGCAGGGATTCAAAGTCGCGTGGAACGTCGCCTGCGAATAGGGACCGCTGTAGCCTTAACTGATTCTTCGGAAGCACCACCTACGGAACAGCAACAATAGACAAATAGTTAGTTCAAAATAAGGCAATGAAATGTGTTAGTGTCCTCATGTACATGAAAAGTTGTTGGACGATTTGGGTAGGCGGAAGTGTAGTGATAAAAAGTTACCTTCCACCTCCATCGTGCCTGAAACAGTCCCCGTGTCTGAACCGGTCCCCACGTCGTTGCTCTCATTGCCATGCAGATCCTACTCTGTTTCAACCTGGCCACACGTTTCTCCTACAACTGGTGCTCCTGCCACTACAAAACAACATGTAAAAAGAATGTGCAATAATCTCCTTATATGTTAAATGAGGTCGGTGAAATGAACTTCAATAAAGATGAGCATACATTCCAACTACGGTTGGTTAGATTCTAACTAAACAGAAATTAAAGAAGCGTAAACATGAGCGTACCATTCAATTCGGGGTCTCCGCCACCCAACGCGACATCGTGTTGTTCCGACGTCTGCTCTGTGTCAAGTCTAAAGTCGTCTTTGTAACATGCAGATTGTTACAGTGAGTCAGCACTATTCAGTGGAGGAACAACAAAGGTCGTCTTATACATAACGAGCTCCAAACTAGAAGTTATGAGAGAATTTGCACACGTACCGCGCGATTGTTGTGGAGAATATGTATGTCAACCATATAACGACATGATGCCACTACCCAGTGCAACATGAACAATCTGTAGTAGGACAAGTGACGAACACGGGACAATAAATGGAACATATATGCTTCACATTATTTTATAAGGCAGCCATCTGCCGAGAATTACTGCGTCTAACTGTTAGGATCAACAGTTCATCTGTTGGGATTATCCCAACTGTCGAGAATTACTGTGGTAAACTGTCGGGTCTGGACAGTTCATGACGATGACATTTTTCTATCGAAGTTAACTGTCGAGAAATTAACAACTTAAATAAATAACATATATTCATCTCCCATTTAGGCTAATAGTGAACTGCCCCATTACAGTAGAAAAGCCACTAATCATAGATGCAATGGCAATTCTCAGTTTGTAATTGAGTCTTTGGGCTTCTGAGTTTGAGCAACTACTAAGGAACTTATATGTTGGAAATAGTGGTCTCTAAATGAATAGCAAAAGGAAACGAGGTCACAAAATGAATACCAAAAGGAAACGAGGTCACACTAAGGTAAAGCTTGCCTTTGCATAAACACATAAATAGCAAGCACTTGATAGATAAAAACATGCAACAATAACAAACATTGCTCAAATCTTCTTGCATATTCAAACATTTGTGTTCGTACCCTGCTTCATAAACAACTAGTCAAACAAGACAACATTTTTCCATCTATTTAAGTACCAGTTTGAGCTAACCAAGTAGACTAACTTAAAACAACAAGTAAAATCAGTTGGAATATAAAATCTAAAAACCAGAATTAGCAGAACAACAATATATAATTACAGAACAAATTGAAACAAAACACAAAGATGCATAGGAATTTTTGGTGCAGACAATCTTTATAAGAACACTGGCAACAATTCAACTAACACACTCCAATTGTAAGTATATGGGACTAGCCAGGTCCTTCAATATTCGATTCAAGGATTAATGTTCTATCCTCAGTGGTTAACATCCACCTATTCACAAGCTCATGAACCAACCATACTTCAATTAGCATTCCACAGAGGAAAAAAATAAGCAGCTTCATATCAGATAAAAAAGGTAGTAACCTCAATGTGGTCTGAACATGAATGCTTCATAAATATTTGTTGTTCCATACAATTAATCATGAATGTGGTCGATGCCAACTGACATGGATGCAAGAAAATCTCATTTAACGAAATTGCGTGGATCATATAACGAAATAAAACTAGTCGCCCAATGCAACAAAAATCATAAGACACGGGACAACATGTTACCAATGTATAACAAGAAACGAAAAAGTGTGGTTCACATTATTTCATGCAGCAATCCATCTGCCGAAAATGACTGCGGCTAACTGTCGGGAACGATATTTCACCTGTCCATATTTCACTGACCTTTTAACCTTAAGCATGCATATTCTTATCATACAAATTCCTTTCATGTAGCCCTTCTTCATTTCATCCTATGCATTAGATCATCTTCAATTGTCCATTATTGTTATTTTTCGAACCGACTTATGTGAAGTAATCATTTTTTGATAAAATTACACATTCCACTGGTAAAAAGGATACATTATTTATCAATAATCACAAAAAGTGACCAACATATTCTTATTTTATATTGGATAAAAAAATACACTTCTCTACAGTCTGGGAGAACAGGCCCCAGACACCAACAAATCAAAAGAATCTACTAGCAATTCATCCACAGGAGTAAAATTATCAAGCATTATAATGAAACTTTTGTTTTTTTTAAAAAATAAGTAGGTCTAGATTCAAAACCATATAAACAAAAGCAAATGAGAAGAAAGCAATAAAAGCCGTTAAGTAATGGACGGAGTCACCGACGGGAAGAAAAATCACTACATCAAAACTGCTCATTTACTCACCTTATCACTCTGTTTAGGGCTTCAACTGCCACTGGGGGGACGACTGTAGACGACTACAAGCAAATAGCAATGACGAGAGGCAAGAGTCGGCTGAATTATTATCATTTTTACCGTTTGCAATTTTTCTTTTCCAATCATTGGGAGCAGGCAGCACTGCCAGCGATACTGACGTCTGGGTTTTTTCTATTGCAGTTTTCCCTTTGTACTTTGTTGAATCGCCGACATGAGGGAGTCAGGGACGGGGTTTTGAAACAGTTGGGTGACTGGGTTTTGGAACGACAATTAGGTGATTTTCGTCGCAAGGTTCCTCTCGTGAACTTTTACCTTCCCAAACGCTGAATCGCCGACGGGAAAACTCGAACGAAGTTTTGAATCGTGGGATAGTGGGTTTTTCTTCAACATTTGGTAATGGGAGGTGGGAGGTTTCTGTTCTTAATTGTGTTGCATTGGAGTGTAATGACTCGTTTGGGTTTTTCAATTTTGGCCAAAACTTTCAAGTACAATTGTGATGTGATTGCTTGTCATACTTTGGTACAACTTTTTTACTTTTTGTACAATTTTTTATATTGTCAACTTAAAAAAATGTAGGGCATTTAAATTCTTTAGAGGGGCAAAAATGTCCAAAAATGACAATTTTGTAATGACTTTCAAATGGTGACATTTTGGTAAATGCAAACCCAAAAATTGACATATAGTGTAATTTCCTCTATTTGAAATCTATATATGTCATAGAGTCACAAGATATATTATATTATTTATTTTGATATCGTATTATTATGAGTTCTTAACTACTATATATTCTCCAACTTTTAACTTGTTGTGATGTATTTATAACAAATTGCGTATAATAATATATTGTCCACCTTGAAAGAATGTACTATATGCTACATGATAAATTGCTTTGACTCGATTAACATGTTATGATATGCTTATTGTGATATGTTATGTATGCTTCGTGTTTGATAAGATCTATAACATTAAGTATTCAAGAGTTATTAAGTATTCATTGCAGTGTGGGAGCTATTAAGTATTCAAGAGTTGTAGTGGAAAGATTTTGTCCCAAATAAATAACTTCAAAAAGTGGTGTTCGATATCATAAAAAAGGTTTTCTAATTGAACTTGTTCACCTTCTTCACATTCTACATATTATGAATCGTCGTAACCTTTCTCGAAATGCAATCATAATCCATTGACCATGTTATGTCTCACTTCAAAATTAATTGTGACCACAATATACATTTTAAAACTCAAGTGGAACATATTATATTACGCATCAAACTTGTTTTCAATGTAATGTACTATATTACACTATGTACCCATATCAAGTCACATACTACCCGTGTTATATTATACATCATGTTACTTCGCATTTTAAAATGAAGAATAACCATCTTGTCTATTTTTAAAAATCAAGTGTAACATATTATATTAAACATCAAATTTGTTTTCTATGTAACATATAAGATTACACGATGTAATAACATCAATATCACATACACAACACACATATTATATTCATGTTAGAGGCTGCAAATAGTATAGATCTCTTCTTGGCCAAGCTCTCACTACACCTCTCTCTTTATTCCTTCAATCTAGAAGCAAAAAGCTTTGGTACTCAAGAGCTTTTGACTTGGTCTTAGCAATCATCTACTTTTTATCAATAATTCTGACTATGTTCCTCTGCAAAGTCAAGTGAGTAACCAGCCTCTAAATCTTCACTACATTTGGGGTTACATTAGATATTGATAGTGGGAGTTTTTATCCTCGAGCTTGATTACCTTTGATTACACTGACTTTGAGGTTGGGCTTGGAGGCGAGGTCGGGAATTGAATGAGGTCGGGTGTGGGTTATTCATGTCCATATCCCTTGAACTCATCTTACATCTCTTGGGAATACCAATCATATTTTAACACTCCTATTCAGTTACACAATCTCAATATATTACAAATTCAACTCTAACTCAAATTGTACACTTCTAACATGACACAAACACCTAGAATAAAAAAGATAAGGATTATATGAAGTTGAGTCCTTTTAGGATTCCACCTCCAACGTCTATAAATACATAACCTAGCCTCATTATTTAGGTACGTTTTTCATTCCAGCATACAATCTTTTACTCAATTCCTCGTTTTGACTTAAGCATCGGAAGGGCGACAGGACACACCTTGATGCCTTTGTTTTAGGTATTGAAGATCAGATCGTGCGGAGTTCAATCAGCCAGTTCAAGTTCATTTAGGTGCAATTTTTTGGTAGCATCATTGGTGCCATCTGTGGAAACCGCTACCAGAAGCCATGGTTAACACACGTTCAAGTCATCTTCCAGCAAGCTCATCCACTCCCAACCAGCCTCCTACCGGAGACCATCAGGTCCCCAGGAGATATCATCGGGAGAACCACAACACCAGTCGATAGCAATCACTTCTGAAGCATTTGAGGAACTCCGCCAAAGAGTGGCCACGCTAACTCAGCTACTACATCAGAAAAGTACACCCCCAGTACCATCCCTACAGAGTGACCTTATGGCGGATGATCAGGTACCCGGCCCCAGACACAGTGATGTCAGAACCTTAGATGTACCGCATATGCCCATAGGTTCGAGATCAATTACTATGAAGTCTTGTCATACCCCCTACCGGGGGTATTTAAGTACCCTTAGGTGAAGGAGTATGATGGAACAATCGACCCCATCAACCATCTCAACATATACACGATCATGAATTTACAGGTCGCACCCGATGCTGTAATGTGCAAGGCCTTTCCTCAGACACTCTCAATGCAGCCAAGAATTGGTTCTCCACATTGGAGTCCAACTCCATATCCTCATTTTCAGACTTGGCTGACAAGTTCTCCATCTTTTTTGCGAGTAGTAAGCGTAACAGGAAGACAGCCGCGTCGCTGATGCTGATGCGGTAAGGACCCAATGAGACGCTTTGCAATTTCATGACCAGGTTTAATAAGGAAAGACTAATGATCCCTGATCTACATATCACAATTGCAGTCTCTGCTCTAATATATGCTGTAAGATGTGAGACATTTAAGATGTCTCTGTCAAAGACTCTTCCCAAGTCAATAACTGACCTACTTACCCGAGTTGAGAAATACATTAACATGGAGGAGATCATGTTCCCAAGAAGAGATGCCCCACCATTAAAGAAGCCCGATCTAAAGAGACCACATGAGTCTAACCAACGGCCAAATTCTTTCTAAAGCAAGCCAAGGCAAGACCCCTCTTCAACACATTTCACTTGTTTAAACACCACAAGGTCTAACATTTTGATGGAGATAAGTGGCCTCCTACACTATGGGCTCTTCTCGAAGCTCGTGACAAAAATAAGTACTGCGTCTTTCATCGAAATCATGGACATACGATCGAAGGATGCTTCGCTCTGAAGAGAAAAATCGAGGCTCTCATCAAGAGTGGTTTTCTGGGCACTTACGTTAGCAATGACAAGCTTCAGCAAAACAGCCAGAATAAGGATAAGGCTCCTGAAGATAGAGGAGATAAGCAACCAACTGCAGGTACTATCAATATCATTGTTGGATGGACGGCATCGGAAGGGGATTCCAACAGCGGGCATAAGCAGTACACCAGGAAATACCCCTCAATCTCGAGCATGGAACTTGGTAATGTAGAAGACATCACATTCGGATCAATGACTTAGAGGGCGTGTCTTTTCCTCATGAAAACACCTGGTTATATCGGCGATCATTGCTAATTTTGAGGTAAGGAGAATTCTGGTGGATAATGGAAGCGCAGCTAATGTACTGTCACATGAGGCTTTCTTTCAGATGGGTATTTCAGCTGAACAGCTCAAGCTGATCAAAACCTTCCTTTAGGGGTTCGGAGGTGGTGTCATTATTTCAGAAGGCATTGTTGGGTTACCTCTCACCTTGGGATCAGAAGAGAGGGAGGTGACGCAGATCACAATCTTTCAAGTAGTTCGTGCTCCTATGGCCTACAACACTATACTTGGAAGGCCTTTGTTGTACAGGGTCAAGGCGATTGTCTCAACTTTTCACCCGGCAGTGAAATTTCCTACTAGTAATGGGATCGGGGTAGTTCGAGGAAGCCAAGCTATCTAGACAGTGCTATGTTACCAGTGTCCGGGAGATTAAGGCTGACATCATGCAACTTTTTGAGATTGAGCTAGACCTCGAGCACCATGGGAGGTTTGCCCCAGCAAACCCAAACAAGACTACCGAGATCCACTGCGCTCTCAGGTTTGAATTTAAAGCAACTAATAATGAGGCATAGTATGAAGCTGTCATCCTAGCTCTAGAACTAGCATGCAACCTTGAGCTTGAGNAATAATGAGGCATAGTATGAAGCTGTCATCCTAGCTCTAGAACTAGCATGCAACCTTGAGCTTGAGCATGTCAATGTTTTTAGTGACTCACAACTTGTGGTTGGCCAGATCAAAGGTGCTTTTGAGAGAAAAGGTGAGCCTATATTGTTTAAAGTTGCATGACCTTCGAAGACGATTTAAAAGCTGTGAGATCATCAAAATTGCTAGAGCTGATAATGTGAAAGCCGACGCACTATCTAGACTTATGTTCATGGGGATAGATGGATTAGACAGAACGATGCACATCAAGATGGTGACTGAACCTAGCATAAATCAAAAGCCAAGCATCGTGGACATTGATCATGAGCCTTCTTGGATGGATCCAATATTGGAATACTTATCTAGCGAGAACCTACCATCTGACCCCCGGGAAGCAAGAAGCATTAAGACTAAAGCATCAAGGTACTGCATTATTGGAAGAGTCTTGTTTCGCAGGAGTTTACACTACCCTACCTTAGATGTCTCAAAC
>CAIGRN010158138.1:0-23266 GCA_903798345.1 Fraxinus anomala
AAGTTTATCGACATCAAGTTTCTAGTTGTTAAATAGAGAATTTAGGATAAACAGATTTTCATTAAATATATAGGTACAGATTCCATGCTAGTGAACCCATTAACCAAGAGGTTAACGCCTAAGGTCTTTTATGAGCACACTACTCACATGGGCCTTTTTCTGAGGATGCCTTAGTCTAGCGTGAGTCATTATTTTTATGTACTATATGTTTGCTCTAGATATTAGATTGTTTGATTTTCTGCAGAATAAAATTGATGGCTTAAGATTCTGTTTTTGAGCTTACTTGTGTTTTTTATGTGCAATGTTCGTGTTGCATTAAGAATTTTGGAATTGTCTCACTAAATTAGTTAGAAATAGACATAGTTGAGATCACATTTCATGTAATTTCCATGCTACTCATCCATATTTGATCTATGTCATTAAGTATATTAGTATGGTGATCATCGCGGTTTAATCACTACTATATTGTAATAAAAGTTGCGATGGTTCCATTATTAATTTATAAGATGGACCAGATTGTTTAAATAGAAGTCTAAGGATAAATAGCATACAGATGTGTGCTTGAAAAATTTGTAATATAACTATTTTAGGAATAATATGTAGCCAAGTGGAAGATTGTTAGGAAAACCAACTAAACATTTAGGAGGTTAGGAAAACCAATGATTTTTCTATTTAATGGCCTAAATATTTAGGAGGTTAGAAAAATAAATAATTTTTCTATTTAATGGCAATATATTTAATTCAATTATATTAGCTATTTAATAAATATGGACTAATTGAGTAGATACCAATATTGTTATAATTACGGGATTATGGGAACTCCAATTTAGTAATATATAAAGACATTTTTTTGCTATGGTCCCCGATATATCAAATTATACACAGTTTTCCTTCTACCCATCTGGAAGAGAGACGACGGTCTCATTCAGGAAATAAGGCAATTCGGTTGAGGAATATCAAAAACCACATCCCTTCATTCGTGTTCATCAGTACATGATCGATTGCCGTACTAATTCTGCAACAGTAAATAATCGTTCATAATGGATCCAGGTATATAACCCGAATCCATGAATCCTAATATTTTGGCATGATGTAGATCTTAGGCTTTTGGTTATTTTAATCTAGAATGTTTGCATCTAGATTTTGTTTCGATTTTAGATATGATTTATATTTATAACATTTACCGCAACTGATCCTTTCAGAAAATAGTAATCAACAGCTCCATTAACGAAGGTAATTAATTTTTCAAGCATTCCCATTCATTTGATTTATTTTTTTTTTAGTTTGAAGTTTGATTTTATTATTTTTTCTGGGATTGCTGAGCTAAAACAGTTAGCATTGACTTTGTTTTCCTAGCCTTTCACGTTTCACACTTAGTATTTCACAGCTTACCATTGGTTACATAAGTATAAGCTTCGGTATAAATTCTTCTGATCTCCTGTTATTATACAGTTTTCATTAATATATGATACTTGCCCTCGATTTTCTGGAAATTAATTAACAGCCTTTGGCTCTAGGAAAAGCAAAAAAGAAGTAAAAAACTCATTCGACTTGAATTCATACTGAAGTAATTTGTCTTCTAAAATTTCTGTTTTCATTCATATACAATCACATGGATAACCTATGCAAATTGACTGCTATGACTCGTATAGTTTTGTTTCATATAATCCTAATATTTCAAATGGAATATTGATCAAGCAGTATATAAACTTGAATACTTTAGTAATGTGCAATTTTTGTATTGTACAGGTTATTAGTAGTTCTGCTCTATTTATAATGAAATTACCCACTACATTAGTAGTACTAGATGTGGCAGCATCATACGCTGACAAGCCTTTGTTGCTACATTTCAAGCTATGATTAAGTCTTCAAATATCTTGGAGATAAGTAGATATGTATTGACATCGTTATCGTTTAATCGTATACGATAACGTTAGTAGTATCTATCTTATCTCCTGTTTTTTATGTTACTTTAAACGTGCATATTCATTGTACAATTATTATGCTCTTTATTTTTTTAATTTGTTTGCAAAATACCTTGATTGTAAAATAATATCGTATGAAGCATAGAATAAATATAAAACCACAAAGATACACTTTAAGAGACGGTTAAGCTGGTGTTAATTTAAATCTTTCGAAACTTAAATTAAGATATCAACTGTAACCTCACTCTATTTATTCACCGTTACTATTTCAATATCTTATTCTCTAATTACAGTGTTTCAATGTATACAGATCTTTTATTTATTACCAATCAGAGCATTTAATATTGCTGGTCTCTTTTCATGGTCTGAACTTGAAGTTTTGAATATAGTCTTTACTTCAAAAATCTTCATAAATTTCAATATATCTTCCTCCAAGAGTGGTTGTTTAAATAAATTGTCTTCTTGTATGCTACCAATTAAATAAAAAAAATAAGACATTATTTTTCTATACATGATTTGGTAATTCAAAAATTGATTTCTATAAGTTAAAGGAGTAATTTTTTTTTGATATTTGAAGAGATCCTTTTTTTCCAATCAGATTAAAAAGCATACTTTTACTTGCCACATCGTGCACAACATAGCAAATGTATTCCTAAACCATGACAATCTGTATATTAGGCAATATTTTACTATTCTTGTATTCCTGCTTATGATTGATTGATTTAACTAATTTGCATTAACAGCAGCAATATGCTTTCTGTAGGTATGTAGCGCCTAAACTTGCGGATGCTTGTTTCAAAAGACTATCCAAGTGATATTTTGAATCGTGCCTTATTATGTATTTTACCTTTTCATTGTCATGCAATTAGGTTCTCATTTAATCTCAACCAAGAAGCTATATTTGCACAAATATTTTGTAAAAAAAACTTACGCTAAATAAAGTGTTTTGCTACTTCCTTGTACTGTACATCTTGCTTCCCAGACGATTTTTTGTTGACAAAAGTTGCAAGGTACAGACTTTCACCCTAATCATCCTAACATGTCAAACTAAGTGCTCACAATACTAACATTTCCTTTAGCTTTTCTCTCACTTTGCAGCACATACAACATTATTATACTATAGGTATAACCAATACACTTCTATATATACCATCTTCTATGCTATTTACACAACTTAAAATCACGTGTAAAGGAAGAAATACGTACTTCAACTTGAACACTTGAAACAACAAAGAACCCATCATTTACTTCACTCTTCAGGTAAATGTGAACACAAGAAACAAAAAAAAAAAATCCGGATTAGGCATTGTTTCAAACACTACATTTTACTACTTTATCATTCTTACATTGACTACACATGGATTTATTTATTTTTATCTAAGTTTCGGGCTTAACAAGATGGTACGAAACTTAAGTTCATACCACAAATCAGTCCAAATGAGAAGAACTAGCAAGCCAAAGTAATAGTTGTAGAAAAATTGGCACCAAAGTAGGCAAGACACAGTAATAGTAGATATCAAAACATGGTGCTAATGGATCTTGAAGTAAACAACTTCCAATAAATATAGTCCACACTTCTTCATTTTTTGCTTTTGAAAACATTACTATATAAAACAAACATTTGTATTATTTTCCCTTCAAATCTGCCACAGTGAAATACAATGCATTCAACACTGTATGATGCAAATATTACTGTCTTTGAAAATCAGCTTAAATTGAGCAAAATATACTTCATTTTAAATGCTCTTGTTAAGGACACAAAGCCTGAATATAGAGTTTCAAATGGTAATGTGCAATGGACAATATCTGGAAAGACACGAATTCAAGAAGTGAACGAAAGCCGCATGGAATGCCATTTTCAACATACACTTTCACTCCTTTTCCAAAATTAAAAAAATAAATAGATTGCAACAATGATATAAGTAATTTCTAATCAATCATTTCTCCTCTTTTTCATAACCATAACTATACCTTACATTTTTTACTTCAGTCATTCAAGAACACATATACACATAGTTATTAACTTTTAAACTAAAGTTTTTAAACATAACATCTATGCAAGCATAATTGCAGTTTCTATTGTCATACGTTCAAAACGAATCATTCAAACACGGTATGTAAGCCAAACATATGTGCATGAGATTTTACCGATTGATAAAACCTTTCACACAATCATCTTAACAATGTGGGATGGCTATGTTGAAAAGAATGTGTTCTTATTGCAAAGAATATTGCCAAAAGGCTTGTGATTTTAGCAACCTGATTGAAAGTTTCATCATTTAACGATAACATTTAATATAGATAATATACAACTTATTACTATCCATATAAAACCATATGACTATAAAAGCAAGGATTAATATTTAGTCTTTGACACGAGCCTTACACTGTCAACCAAAATCAATAGCACCTTCTTTATAGGTGCTGCTTCTAGCCAAGTTGCAGAATTCAGGACAAGGTAATTAAGATACCTATACAATATAGAAAATCTTTTACTATAGTTTCTGTCAACTATATATCATCATCACCTTATACATATTAAAGCTCTAATGTTTTTTTTCTTCATCCTTAGTAACTGCTGTATAAGCTTTTGATTATACTAATTGTTCACTTTTTACTTATCTAATCATTTACTACAAGGATTGAAGCACATAATGAAGAACTAAACGACATTGCATTGGAGAAACCATATCGTACAGTCACTCCCACTAAGTTATCTTCTCCAGCACACCAAAAATTTACACAGATACAAAATCTCGAAGGGCAACTACTAAGAGTAACTCAATTCACTTCATTGTGCAAATACAGTGTATTTCTCACATCCTTTATGAATACATTTCTATTATTTCTTTATCTTAATATTAGATTTTTCCACAACATAAATACTACTGGATCAAAGCTAAACCATCCGTCAAAGCAACAAAAAAAACTTTCTAGTACATATTTTGTAACAATTGCAATAAAGTCACTCATGCTAATTTCGATGAAACTTTCCCATGTATTTATTGCAAACATTCTTTTGCGAAAGCTGTACCCATGTAACACTTAATACAATTTATTCCAACAGGTAACCTTATACAAATAACTTTTAACACTCATCATATTTTCGTGCATTTCAATCATTATTTTCTTAAATATACTCATTCTTCATTCTCATAGGGAAAATGCCGCTATACAATTAGAAGATGCTAGTGGAATCTTAAATGCAAGTGTAATTGGTGACCCTGCTGAGACTTTATTGAAGTATAATGCTGAGAATGTGATGAAATGTTCTAAAACAGTAAGTACAAATATCACGCCACACAAATGACACTGGCATATAAATAACAGCTCTCCATCATCATTTTCAACGAGAAACTAATCCATTCATTATTACAATCATCCAAATGGACCCTGAAGAAGAATATATTTTTTACATCAAGGTCATGCAACTAGAGCAGAACACTACTCACTACAAATATGAAATCATATTTGCTCTAAATGCTCTCCTTGCCATTACCATTACAGCAAAACAACTAATTAAGAAAGACAGAAGCTCCTTATGCCTTGCTGAAGTAAACAAAAATTCTGGGAATTAGAAAGTGACCACACCATCTGCAAAACGAGTGTTTTTCCAAACTTCAGCTGAGGTAGTACTTTTCGACATACCATCTGAAAAAAGCATTGCTACCCTTTGCTCTAAAACTCATCAAGTCACAACAAAGAAAAAGCTCGACTGATCATCATCATATGTTTTTGTAGACAACATCAATGCTACAACCTAAAAGTTCGTTTTGCTCATTTTGCCATCTCCATCTAAATAATGAAACTACACCCGTCAATGAACAACTTTGTTTTATTTTGTAACACTTGTTTCTATGATAACTACTCCCATGAAGTTTAACCTTAGCAGAGAAATGTACAATTAACTTCATGATGATTTCAAGATGAAACTTTGCTTTATTTTGTAGCGATGCTATTGCATAAAAAATCCTCCATGAAGTTCGAAGTCAACAGGAATGTATAACTTCCTTCATGATGCTTTTGTAGCTTGTAACTTATCTGTGATATTGTATAAATTCAAGCTTTATCAATGTCTTAATCAACCTCTGTTCTAATTTTAAGCATTGTCTTAGTATCTCATATATCTTTCGGTAATAATACGCGTAATTTCTTCTATATATCTACGCTATTATATAGTCAACTACAACATGCATTACACGTGCATCTTACTAGTATCATTACAAGTACGTGTACATACAATACGATTTAAAATATAATTTTCAAGTTTTACAACTCAATAAAAAGAACATTACACAGTAATACCACCAAATATGTTACAGTGGATCTCATTCTTATTGTGCTACTAACTAAAATAGAAACATTAACACAAGAAGGCTACATCTTCTGGAATAAACCAGAATCACTCAATCGAGAAAGTGCCTTCTCAAACTGATTCCATTTCTGCTCCAAGGTGCCAATGTACCCAATTGACATTCTCACTAACCCAGGCGAAATGCCTGCCATTGTCTTCTCTTCTGCATTCATTTCACTGCTCGTGCTATTCCCAGAGCAAGACATAAGGGTCTCGTAGTACCCCAAACTAACCGCCATGAATCCAAATTGAGTGCAATTCTGCAACAAATTCATCAAACGGTTAGCCCTTTCCTCAGTTTCCACATCCACGCATAGCATTCCCCCATAGCCATAATCTTTATTTGCCAGAGACTTCAGAACAGCATGATCCGGATGATCTTCCAGGCCCGGATATATTACTTTCAAGCCTAGTCTCTTCATTCGGTTGGCATACACTAAGGCCCGATTGCAGTGCTCTTTCATTCTGAGGCTCAAGTGAGGAATCCTTTGTGAAAGTTCAAAAGCAACTTTTGGGTTCATAGTTGGGCCTAATAACATAAGCGTTCCTTGATGAAGATCCATCATGGCATTCACCAGGCTGGCTGGCCCACATACAGCACCTGTGGATTTCCAATATAAATCAAACCTAACTTATTATTTTCATATGCGAAGAAAAGAAGAATGAAGAAGATAAATAAATTAGACTATCTGATTTCCTGAAATGATCCCTAACTTCAATTTACATATCTAATTTCTTCATCCATATGATTTGCCATATTGCTGAAGATAAAATATAAATATGTAACTTTTAAACAAGAGAGTCTAAAATGTATATATCTTCTATCTGAAGCTAAGTGACATAAATTGCTCGTAATATATATATAAACATTAATGTTGTTTTTGCTAATTGAGACCGAAAGACGGTTTAAAAAGCTTTTAGAGTGTATTTGGGAGCTTTGGTTTACTGGTTATGAGTGTTTTTTAACGATTTTGAGTGTTTAATTGCGGACAATTTAAAATAGTTTTTAGCTGTTTTTAAAACAATCCAATCCATATTTGAAAGTTTATTATTCATGAATGTTGAAATTTTTTTAAAAGAACAAAATTACGTATATATCCCTTAGTGAAATTTTCAATTTATAAATTCTTATTTTAAATTGTTTTACTCATAAATGATATTTTACTTATAGTATTTTATTTTATTTTTACATGAAGTAATATTTAAATTAAAAAGTTATATGTTTATTTTAAATTTTAAGTTGGCATTTTTTACTTATAAGTACACTTTAAAATTATAAGTTAATTTTGTACTTTTAAATAATTTTTATACATAAGTTAATTTTTTACTTATAAGTAACTCTTATATTTTGTAAGTAATTTTTTATCTTATTAATAGTATTTTAATCCACCAATTTGATGATTTGAGAGCCGATCAGGTGATTTTTAAATCATCCAAAATCGATGCCCAAAAAAAATTAGAAAACATTAATTTTTCCAACCTCTTATAAACGGTGCTAACCAAAATCGATCAAAACCGATGATAACAAACTCCCAAGGAGGCCCCCTATTGTCTTGTTTAGGAGTAATCTAAACTCTAGAATGAAAACACGTTACAAAAGGCTCATTTAGTAAGACTTGAGAAAAATTAAAAGTAGGTTCTAAGATCAAGAAGCTATTTTCAAATATGGTTGAATAATTTTTTTAAAGTGTTTTATCTAATTAAAAAAGTTTTTAAAGTAAATTAATCTAAGATAATTTTCTCAAAATGCTATTCTACAAGCACAAAAAATAAAAATAGAAGTTCTGCCAAATAAAAATAAAAAATCCCACACACGATATTGCCTCACATCTACATCTTATTTCGGACCCACTTGTGTAACAAATCCAACTACAATACTATGTCATGTTTGACAACTATTATTTTCAAATTCTTTTTTGTTACAGATTCATTTTTCAATCACACATTCACACAATAAAATATTCTAAATGTAAACCCAAAATTTTTCTGAAATTTTAACTGCACATTCTCCTAAAAATCACTACTTAAAACTCTATTTTTTTTCAAATAATGGTTTTCCAACAAGGGCTTAGTTGTTAGAGAATAATTATATCACTGCACAATTTCCATGCAAAGGTGGTGACAAAACTTCATGCCAGGCCTTTTGTTTAATGCTAATTTCATGTCACGGTATAATGAATTCTACATAAAGAACTAGTGTCGATTCTTGAACCCCACTCAAGTTAATAATAAAGAAGGAAGAGAGCTAACCTGCAATGATGTCGGCCCCACCGCTAATATACTTGGATATGCTGTGAACCACAACGTCAGCACCTAACCTCGCCGGGGACATCACCATCGGCGCAAAAGTGTTGTCCACCACCACCACAACCCCCTTATCGTGAGCTATCCTGCACAGCTCTGGCACGTTAGCCACCGTCAGAGTTGGATTCGACATGGACTCGAAGAACAACACCTTAGTTTTCCCTTCTGTGATGGCTTCTCTAACCATTTTGTGATCCCTGATGTCCACAAACGACGTCATTATATTACATGTCCTAGGTAAAAAATGTGTAAACAGAGCGTGGGTGCCTCCATACAGGGTACGAGAGGCGACCACGTGTCCGCCAGAGCTGCAGAGTTGGAGGAGCACGGAGGAGATGGCGGACATGCCGGAGGCTGTGCAGTAGGCCGCCTCGGTACCCTCGAGGGAAGCCATGAGACGGCCGAGACTCAGAACGGTAGGGTTAAAATGGCGACTGTAAATAAAAAAGTCACGATCGGGGCCAAGCTCTCCTGAGAACATACGGCGCATGGTTTCTGGTTCCATGACTGTGAAGGTGGCGGAGGCCTCAATTGACATGTTCACGCCGCCATGCTCGCCGAATTCGTGGCGGGCATTGGACAGAGCCGCCGCTGGGTCCTCACATATCATCGGTTTCATCGCCTTCTTGGCCGCGATGAAATCTTCTCGATCCCATTGATCCTCGGATCCTGTTCTTTTCTTACTTAGGACATTGAAGCCATTGTGATTAATTCCTGCATCTGCCATTGCTTTGAGTTTTTATCTTTGTGCAATGAAATAGGGTTTGAGTTGATGGAAGATGATGAGGAGACGTGTGTACTTATAGCCAGCAAAGTTGTAAATCGGGTTATGTTAAGTCGCCTCTTTAGTCATTGTTAATTAATTAATACGTTTAATCGCCAAAAAAAAAAAAAAAAATCCTCTTATGGTAGTTGCCGAGTTGACGGTTGAATCTTTCAATTGCCCATATGCATAATTCATGTGCATTTTGTTAATATTTTCTCAAATTGGATCACTCTTTGGTCTTTCTTTAATTAATAAGTATTTTTTTAATACTAAACAGTTGACCTCAGTATTATTTAAAAAAATTACATTATGTCGACGATTTATTTTAGATAAACGCTACAAAAAGAATAATTTACTAGTATAGAGAGACATAAACCTTTACTACTGTATAAAAATTACGATAGAAAAGTTCAGAATTAGAAAGGTATGTTTGTTGAGTCGTGATGTCAAATGGGCTATGATGTAAGTGGACTTGACCCAATTAATATTGATAGCCCAAGAATACCTAACAAAGAAGTGGTAAATTAGCTATTAAAACTTTTGTAAAAATTAATTCAAGTTTAAACAATTTGAAAATGGATAAGTCAATCAGACAAAAATACAAAAATAATGAGTAAAATAGAAGAGAGTGTGCAAACGATTTGGAGGTTCAATCCAAACAATGATCTACATTCTCCATCACGAGTAAGACATCTTCACTATATTTGATTGACTTATGGTGCAATCCAAATTCTTACAATACTTCTGGTAATTTATAAACAATGAGTATCAATCCGTATACAATATTGAGCTTTATGGGGACCTCAATATGACCCACAAAAAATTTAAAGGAAGTTGATTTTACAATTTGAAATTTCTCTCTTAATAAATTATATGATTTAATTAAGTACAAAGATAAAAATAGGCTAACACGTCAATGAATAGTAATGAATAAAACTCAAGTATTATGTGAGAAAAACTTTGATAAAAAAAATATTTTCAAAAGTTGATTCAAAAGTTATTCAAAATAACTAATTTGATAAAGATAAATAAGATGTGTAATCAATATAATTTAGGTAAAAAAATATCTCACTTTAATGCTCTCAAAAGTGTATTATTGAATGCAAAGTGAAATGATATTTATAGCAATCAAAATGTCAAAACTTTTGACTAACCGACGATCCATTCGAACCTCCGCATCTTGAACCGGACAACCAAACTAGCCATTGTGTTTCAGAATTCAGAACGGTTAAAAAAATGACCGTTGGACGAACCGGATGTCCGCTTGAAAAAAGATTTCAGAATTTTTTCTTTCTTTATTGTTTTGAAAAATGTAGACTCACTTTATTTTTCAAAATAAGTGACATTGTAAAGAGTTTAAATATCAACTTGAAACACTTACATTTTGAAAAATAATTTTTATGAAAACGTTTTTATGAAATAATTTTCTCATGCATAAATATTCATTTATTTGAGTTTTTAATGATTCATCACTAAGATTGAAGCATTTTACCTTTACACATGAATCCAAAACATTTAAGTCTAATATTTTCGATATTTGACCGTTGAAGTTCTTTGTCTTCGAGTGATTTGACGTGAATGCTCGGCTTCTATCTCAATTTTTGTTGATCATTCAATGCGAACCTTTTGGTAGTGATCTTTTTATCTCCAACTAATCAATTGGACAACAATAGTTAAAAACTTGAATTTAATTGTTGGAGATAATGGCAATTTGTTTGTTATAATCAAAACATGAGTCAACCATATGTCAACAATTTTCTCATTTTGAATTATGACAAACAAAGATAATTTACAACAAATTGATAAGAGGTGAAGAACTTTAGAAATCACATATGATTAGTGTATTCCCCCTATCTTTTATAATATATTCCCACTAGGCAAACATATCGCATTTGCATATCACATTTGTTAAATGTATATGCATATAAATATTATCATTTTATATGTTTTCCCCCTTTTGACATAAGCAAAAAGTATGAAAGTGGGGATCTAAAAACACAAATATGCATAGATCAAAAACAACCATAGACACAAGTGATAGCATAAAGATTTATTCATTTGAGCTTTTAATGATTCATCACTAAGATTGAAGCATTTCACCTTTACACGTGAATCTAAAACATCTAAGTCTAATATCTTCGATATTTGACCATTGAAGTTCTTTGTCTTCGAGTGATTTGACGTGAATGCTCGGCTTCCATCTCAATTTTTGTTGATCGTCCAATACGAGCCTTTTGGTAGTGATCATTTTTGTCTCCAATTAATCAACTTGACAACAATAGCTATGAAGACTCGAATTTAATTGTTGGAGATAATGACAATTTGTTTGTTATAATCAAAATATGAAGTCAATCATAGGTCAACAATTTTCTCATTTTTAATTATGACAAACAAAGATGATTTACAACAAATTGAAAAGGGGAGAAGAACTTTAGATAGCACATATAATTCATGTATTCCCCTTATCTTTTATACTATATTCTCTTAAATATTATTATTTTGGGTGTGTTTAAGCCACATCATTTTGGAAAAATGTATTTTAAATTAGTAGATTGATGGAGAATGTGTGGTTGAAAAAGAAAGAAAAGTTATTGATGTGATAGAAAATATTATTTTATTAAAGAATGTGTGGTTGAAAATGAATAAAATAATGAGAATGAAAAAATAATGTGACTCAAACAAGGGCTTTATATGTTTTTTCCCTTTTGGCATGAGCAAAAAGTATGAAAGTGAGGATCTAAAAACACAAGTTATGCACAGATCAAAAACAACCATAGACACAAGTGACAGTAAGTAAATTTCATCTAAAATAACACAAGATATCCAAAACACAAAAGAAAATTTCATCCATAATAAAATAAGCTAGACGAACAACAGTGTATCCAAGACACAAAAGCATAAAGAAGTACATAAATGGAAAATGGAAACTATGACTAGAGCTTCGAAGGAGTCGGTGGAGGGAAGCAAGCGTAGAAGTGAGTGTAGAAGGCGTTTTGATGAGCCTACATCGCCGCCTGTTGCTCTTGAATGGCATCTTATTAGGCTTGTATGGTAGCTTATTGAACTTACAACTAATAAAGCATGCCGCCAAGGCCGTCAACAGAGGATGTAAGTGAATCAACACGCCCTTGAGAATAGATGTAAGTGAATCAATGTCATCAAGGCTGTCAACAGAGGATGTAAGTGAATCAATGCGCCCTTGAGAAGAGCTTGTAAGTGAATCAAGGCCGTCAATAGAGGATGCAAGTGAATCAATGCCGCTAGGCCATCAAGGAAGAATGACGTATGCAATGATGTTTTGTAAAATTTTACATGGAAGAGTAAGTTGATTCGCACTAAGTTTCGTGATATTCTCAATGTTTTTCTCGGTGACTCGATGACACACTTCTGTAGGATTACATCCTTCCAAAGCGGGATGAGTTATATGAAGAAACATTTTGAGTGTTACACAATTCCAGTTCGAGAATATCTCAGATGAGAGCTTTGTTGATGGGAATGCGAATGTTTTTAAGTAAATAAAAAATCTCATCCGAATAAAAAGCAATGACCATGCTTTTGTAAAAATCTTTTATGAGACATGGATATGCATGTTCCTCTAATGTAGCAATGGACACACAACCCATATTTCAAAATATCCCTCTATATGAAATGCGGGTGTTTCAATAGTAAAATCAGTGAAATCAAAATTTTTAGCTATCAAAATTGGATATTTTTCGAACGTATTGGCCAGCATCTCGGGTTCCATGTCAAATTCTTCATCGGATGAGGATGGAAAAGCTTCTCATGCTGCTTTTAAGTCGATTTTCCGCTCTTTTGGACCCCCGACACTGTAAGAAAATCGATGAAGTAGAGAAGAAATGAAGAAGAAAGAAATGGAACTATGGTTCAATTTTAAGTGGAATGTGAGATGTTGGTGAATGAAAATTTGAAATTTTGGTAGATTTGTGATGTAAAAGTTATGGGTTTTATGGTTTGGAAGGTTATTTGAAGATTTGAGATGGAAATATGAAAGACTCAATGATGATTTAGAAATAGAAATGAGGAAAATGGGAAAAATGAGGTTGTTACTCCTTTTAAAATTTCTGAAATCACGTTGAATCAGACGTCTGCTCACTATCTGGACGTCCGGATTGGCAGAGTTTGGTTTTGGCAAAAACTTCAGTCAAGTCGAATACGGTGTCCGGACAGTTCGTTTGACTCATCCGGTTCCTTGTTTCATACCGAATCAAATACAAAATAAATAATGCCTCATATATAGAAATAAAACATGTATGAACACATAGTATGAATTCAACTTAGTTATGCACTTTGAATTCGTCAATACTGTCTAAACCTCTTCGAATATGTGAGAATCGATCAAAGCTAGATGTTTAGTGAAAATATCGACCAATTGACTTTCGTGTTCACAAATTCTAACACAATATTTCCCTTTTGTGCATGATCTCTTAGAAAATGATGTCTAACTTCAGTATTCTTCGTTCGAGAGTGCAAAATGGAATTTTTAAAAAAGTTTATGGCACTAATTTTATCACACATGATAGGTATATGATCGAATAACATGTGATAATCACTAAGATTTTGTTTCATCCATAACACTTGTACACAACAACTAGCGGTTGAGATTTATTCGGCTTCGACGGTAGATGAAGCAAAGGGATTTTGTTTCTTACTAAACTTTAACACAAGTGCAAAGCCTAGAAAATGACAAATTTCACTAGTGCTTTTGTGATCAATTGTGGAACTTGCCCAATCGGCATCCGAATAACTAAATAGATCAATGTGAGTGCCATTTGGATACCAAAGTCCTAAGGTTCTAGTGCCACTAAGATATTTAAAAATTCTTTTTACGACACTAAGGTATGACTATTTAGGATTTGATTGAAATATAGCACATAAACACACATTAAACATGATATCAGGTCTACCTGCAGTTAGTAAAGAAGGGATCGATCATACCTCGATATTTTATTACATCAACGGAAGTATCTTGATAATCTTTGTTCAATTTTATGGATGTACTCATAGAAGTGTTTATTGGCTTCAGGTCATCCATTTCAAACCTCTTGAGCATGTTTAATATATACTTGTTTTGATTGATGAATATTCCATGATAATTTTGCTTAATTTAGAGACCAATGAAGAATTAAAGTTTTCACGTCATACTCATTTCAAATTTCATACTCGTGCATTTTGAAAATTCTTCTCAAAGATAGATATTAGTTGCACCAAATATAATATCATTAACATAAATTTGAACAAAAATCATATTTTTCTTTTGAGTTTTGACGAAAAGAGTATATCCGCTTTTCCTATTGAAAAACCATTTAAAAGTAAAAATTTGCTTAATCTTTCATACCAAGGTCTAGAAGCTTGTTTTAAATTGCAACGAGTCTTTCTAAATTTAAAAACATATTCTGGATACTTGTGATCTTTAAAATTGGGAGTTGCTCAACAAAGACTTCTTCTTGAATAAAGTCATTTAGAAATACACTTTTGACATCCATTTAAATTTCTTGAATCATTTATTACAAGTATGCAAGAAGTATGTGAATAGATTCTAATCTAGCAATCGGTGCAAATGTTTCCTCAAAATCGATACCTTCTTCTTGATTGTAACATTGGGTCACTAATCTAGCATTGTTAAGCACAATTATCCCATTTTCATCTTGTTTATTTGTAAAAACTCAATTTGTACTAATGACAGTTTGATCATTTGGTCTAGCAACTAAATTTCAAACATGATTTATTTCAAATTGATTTAGTTCTGCATAGCTAGAATCCAAAATTCATCAAACTCGGCTTCCATGAAATTTTTTTGTTCAATTTGTGGAATGAAAGTACAAATATTTAAATGATTTCTAGTAGAAACTTTAGTATTAATACCTTTGGATATATCACAGATGATTAGTTATTTTGGAGAGAATGAATGAACCTCCATTCTTTTGGTAAAGAATGATTATTTTGTCTTTGGTAGGTTCTATTTCACTATGTTGACTATTTGCTTACTTCTTGTATTCATTTTTTGGATATTCCTTATTTTGGTCTTGAATAATCATTTGTTTGAAATGAATTTTCAATCCTACATCATTAACAATATTTTTCCCACGATCAGAAGGATTAGTTTCATCGAAAGTGACATGCATGTATTTTTCAACGATTAGAGTTCTTTTGTTAAACACTCTATAAGTTTTTCTAATCGATAAATATCTTAGAAAGATTTCAATATCGAATTTTGAATGAAATTTCCTTAAATTTTCTTGTGTTTAAGATAAAACATTTACAACAAAAAATTTTAAAATATTCGATATTTAGAATTCTATTTTTCCAAAACTCATAGGGAGTTTTACTTTTCTTTCTATTAACAATATAGGAAGTAGTGTTAATGATTTCAGCCCAAAAATATTTTAGCATGCTATTTTCATTTAGTATGGTCCTAACCATTTCTTGTAATGTGAGATTCTTCATTTCTATTATATCATTTTGTTGATGAGTTCTAGGAGTCGAGAAATTATATTCATATTAATTTTCATTACAAAAATTATCAAAAGTAGTATTTCAAATTCACCACCATGGTCACTCCTAATAGTTGTAATGGATTATCATTTTTCATTTTGAATATTTTTGTGTATTCAAAAACTTCATCTTTGAGATTTAAGAAAAAAATTCAAATGGATCTAAAGAAATCATCGACAATGACGAAAGCATAATGTTTTTCACCCAAACTAGTGAATTTAGAAGATCCAAAAATATCTATGTAAAATAGTTGAAGTGGTTTTGTAGTTAAAAAATATAATTTAGGTTCTAAAGAGTTTTTCACTTGTTTACCAAATGGGCAAGCATCACAAATCTTATCTTTATCAAACTTTAAATTTGGCAAACTTTTGACAAAATAATTTTTTTAGATTTTTTTAGAAAATATTCATGCTAACATGATATAATCTCATATGCCACAACTAAGTATCCTCCTTTAAACTTGATAAATATTTTTCATCATTTTCAAATTTGATATTTATGAGATAAACATCTTTTTTTCGGCTTCCTATAAATATCACCTCTTTTGATATAGCATTTTTAATAAGACATTTAGAATAATCGAATTTAATATGATAACATTTATCATATAATTGACTAATATTGAGAAGAATTATTACTAATGTTTTCAATTCCAATAAGTTTTCATTTTACATAATCTTCGAAAGAACATGCCATCCATCATTCTTTTTTGTAATTTGATAGTAACATTCTATCTCTGGTCATGTATTTTGAGCATCCACTATCCAATAATCATTTACTTTTCATCTTCTTTGGTACCTACAAAAAATAATTTAATTTTTTTATCTTTGGTACTCGTACAAATTTGGGTAATTGGTAATTACTTTTAGTGGATTCTCAAATCCACTTCTTCTTACTTTCAAAGTGTAGCATCTTTATGTTTAGACAATTATAAGCAATATGCCAATCATTTGCAAATGCTACATGTAGTTTTTGAAATAGGGGTGTTCGTAGTTTTGACAAATAGATTTTTGAAAGAATTTTGTTTCAAAAATGATTTATATCTAATTCCACATTTATAAAAAAACACACTTTTTATCACCAAGTATTAAATCAAAATTTTTCTTACTTTGAGTAAATTTACAAATAATTTTAGTTAAGTATTCTACTTTTTCTTTTAAAGAAGAATTTTCTTTAATCAATAAATCATAATCAACATTTTCTTTTTGAATTTCTAAAATTTTCTTCATTTCATCTTTCAACAAGCAATGTTTCTTTTTAAGAATAGAGTGATTTAGAGAAAAAATTTCAAATTCCTCAAGAATTTCATCATAGGATGTAGATAAATCAATAAATGAACATTTTTCAATAGAGTTTACCTCATCTTTGATTGTTATGAAGTACATGTTAGCAATTTCTTCTTGACTATAATTTTCATCGCGATCATCATCGTCGCTTTCGTCCCATGTTGATTGGAGTACCTTTTTGTTACACTTTTCTTTTTTGTTTCGCACTTGGTTCTCTTGTGACCGGTTTCGTCACAATTATAGCAAATGAGTTTTTTACTTCTTTCTTCATCATTTTCTTCTTTCATTTGTAATCTCCGATTATTTCGAAAATCTCTCAATTTTTTGACAAAGAGAACTAGATCATCGATCTCTTCATCACTCATATTTTCACTTATAGTTCCTTCTTCAATTTTCGATTTAAGAGCAATTTGGTGCTTAGGAAACTAATTTGATTTCTCTTTGTTTTTCCTTGTTTTCTCCTTAGTTTTAGTGTTGTTGAGCTCATATGTTTTCAAGGGTCTAAAAAATTTTTCCAACGGATATGAGTTGATATCTTTGGTATTCTCTATCAACATCATTCATGAACTCCAACCTTCCAATAGTGACCTGAGCAATTTACTTACAAGTTCGCTATTAATAAATTTGCGATCAAAGCCTTTGAGACCATTGACAATATCGGTAAAGCGAGTAATCGTGTCAACAATAGATTAATCTTATTTCATGAAACAAATTCAAATTCTTTAGCCAAGAAATTAATCTTGATTTCTTTTACTTTACTAGTGCCAACATGAATAACTTCTAATGCATGTCAAATATCATATACGAAATCATATATGCTAATACAATTAAATTCATTCATATCTAAGGTACAATAAAGTAGATTTTTGGCTCTAACATTCAAGGACAATTTTCTTAGGTTTAGGAATGGTTTGATATGGTTTGCCATCAACATTAATAATCTTGGTAGGCACATAATGATCATATTCAATAACTTCTCAAATAATATAATCTATTGATTGAACGTAAATTATCATTCTAACTTTACAATAATTATAATGCGTTTCATCAAAGAAAGAAGGACAATTTGTAAAATACCTCTCAAAATTTTGAGGATTATGGTTAGCTATTACTCAAAATTGTGAAATCTTTAAAAAAAAAATAAGCATTTTGCTCTGATACCAATTGATGGCACAAAAATAACTAATTAAGAGAGGCTGAATTGGTTATTAAAAATTTTTTGAAAAATTAATTCAAGTTTAAGCAATTTGAAAATGAATAAGTCAATTAAACAAAAATACACAAATATGAAAGCAATAAGTAAAAGTGAAGAGAGTATGCAAACAATGTAATTGTGGAGGTTCGATCCAAATAATAATCTATACCATCCGTTATCAAGCTCTCCATATCGAGCAAGGTTTTTTCACTATATTTAATTGACTTATGATGTAATCCAAACCGTTACAATGCTTCTGATGACTTACAAACAAGGAGTACCAATTCTTCTACAATATTGAGCATTATGAGACCTCAATATGATCCACAAATTTAAAGGAAGTTGATTTTATAATTTGAAACTTCACTCCTAATAAATCATATGATCTAATTAAGTACAAAGAGAGAAATATGCTAACACTTCAATAAATAGCAATGAATGAAGTTCAAGTATTAGGTGAGAAAAATTTTGATGACAAGAATGATTTTCAAAAGTTGATTTAAAAGTTTTTCAAAGTAAATAATTTGATAAAAATAAATAAGATGTGTAATCAATATAATTTAGTACATGAATATCTCACTTTAATGCTCTCAAAAGTGTTCTATAGAATGCAAAAATGAAATGGTATTTATAACAGTCAAAACGTAGAAAATTTTGACTAACCGGACGATCCATTTGGATGTCCGCATCTTGAACCGGACAACCAAACTAGTTGTTGTGCATCAGAATTTAGAACGATTAAAAAATGATCATTGGGCGAATGGACGTCTGCTTGGACAATTTTTTAGAATTTTTTTCTTTCTTTATTGTTTTGAAAAATGTAGGCTCTTAAATGACTTCTTCATTTTATTTTTTAAGATAAGTGATATTGTAAAGAGTTTAAATATCATGTTGAAATACTTACCTTTTAAAAAATAAATTTTATGCTAGCGTTTTTATAAAGTAATTTTCTCGTGCATAAAGATTCATTTATTCAAGCTTTTAATAATTCATTGTTAAGGATTGAAGTATTTTACCTTTACACGTGAATCCAAGATATCTAAATCTAATATCTTTGATATTTGACTGTTGAAGTTCTTTGTCTTCAAATGATTTGATGTGAATGTTCAGCTTCCATCTCGATTTTTCGTTGATCGTCCAATGCGAGTCTTTTGGTTGTGATTTTTTTGTCTCCAATTGATCAACTTGACAACAATAATAATGAAGACTCGAATTCAATTGTTAGAGATAATGACAATTTGCTTGTTATAATTAAAATATGAAACCAACCATAAGTCAACAACTATTGCCTAATAATTTCATAGTGATAAGGCCCAAAACTCAGATCCATTAAATGAACTAAATCATGTTTAAGAAATACGACTTTAGTTTATATTCGTCGCCTCTTGAATTGATATGTTGCTAGTTACTCTAGATCCTTGATCTTGATATGAGATCAAGGATGGTCATTGAGGATATAAATAGACTCTTATGTTGAAACCCTAATTCATTTTATAAGTCTGCTTTTTTATTCTGGATCGTCTTCTAGAACTCTCTGTGGGTTTTTTTTTCGTGTTCTATTCAATCTTCAACTCCTAGTTGGATGATTTCGTGAATTCTGTGTGAGATTAACAGTTTGGGTGATTGTTTGGTGAGAAGAATGTCAGTTTAGTTTGGGGTTGAGTTCTTTTGGTCCATGGAAGTAAGTTCAACAAAGTTTGTTCGAGGGTTTGGATTTTGAAACATCTATTTGATACAGAAGGGTACAATAAATTGAGCATGTGTTCTATGAAACCTTTGATGCCTTAGTAAAAAGGTCGAGTCCTTTCTGTTAAGTATTTTGAGTCATTTATCTATTACTATTCATTTTTTGTATAATGGTGATATCAGGGCCTTTGGTGGCTGTTCTTGGATCTTCGATTATGATTTGGCTATGAAAATTTCATGGTTATATTTGGTTCAATCTGAAATTTTGAAATCTTAAATCCATTTTTCTGTAAGATCTAGCCTTTAGTGGATGTTCTTGATTACAAAATCAACTTCTGGTGGTGGAAATCTATATTTCTCCTTTGGAACTAGAAATAAACATGTAAGTGTTATACTTTAGGTCCAATCAACTTTGGACATAAACACTTTTAATATATATAATCAATATATATTTATGACAAAATCTATTATTTAATTGAATTAATATTCTAATAAATTAAATAATAGAATCCGTAAATTCAAGTCATGATGATTTGTTAATCACAAGGAGTTATAATTGTGATATACAAATTACATATAACTGAATCTTAAATCGTTTATGGTCGTATGTAATAACGAGATACGAATGTCGTTATTACAGATAGACCATCACATGTAGCATTTCTTACTTGTGAAGTAAGTAGTTGATCTCATAAGCTAAAGTGTGGTGATACTTGAATGAACATGTGTATATTTTGTTATAGAACAAAATATTGGAGACCCGTTGAGAGATTCCACATGGATAACTATCTGAGTGTCAGTGGTTAATCTCTAACGTTCGGTAGTGTAATTGGTCCTTTAACTTGAGGTAATCATAGTGTCTTATATGAGGACAGTTATACTTTGGTGATATTGGATGTTACTCTGCCAAAGGTCATTAATACGGCATCGTTCGGGTATGTCAAGAATCATATGAAAGTTGTGAATGATCAATAGAGGATTCGTCGCTCTTAGATAGTAAGATATTATTATCTACATTTCATTCAGTTAAGTTGATAATGAAATCATTGGCCAAAGTGTACTCATAAGTCGAAAATGAGTTTTCGACTTATATTGAGTTAATAGTGAGATGAAATATATGATTGATAATTGAGATTGACATATATTCATATCTCATAATTGATCGGATCATATTGACGAAGGGATTATAGTTTCACGCTAAATGAACAAGTTTGATTTTGTCATACCACGTGACATTTTCCGTCATATATATTGCTCTAATACATTGTTAGATGTCAATTTGGGACGGCGAGTGTAAATTTGTGATAAATTAAAAGATGTATTTTAATTTATCGATTTTGATTAGATCAAAATAATAATTCACATCGTTAGGCATCGTAATCGAAAATCTGATTGGTCACATACAAAAGGAGAACCAGAAGAATGAGATTCACAAATTAATTAATTAATTAATTAACAAGTGTTTGATAATTCATTAATTTGGTTGCTTGTTAATAGGCCCGAATTAATTAATTGGATTAATTAATCCATACACCGAATTTAATTAATTTGATTAATTAAATATTGAATTGGGTTAAGTTTAATAGACGAGCCAAACCCACTTAGACTTATATTAATAAATCATTAGCGTTTCAAAAAAATCAAACAGAACATAATTCATATTCTTGCTAGCATAAGAAAAGTGAAACCCCAATTCTCTCATTCTTTTTCCCTGTGGATTTTCATTGGAGGCTGGACAATTGGACAGCCGTGAATTGCAAATCGTGATTATTCGTATTCCGAGATCAGCAAATGAGTTTGCAAAACTCATCAAATGTATTATTCTAAATGCAATTTCTATCTAAATACAAGGCAGATCGTGGTGGAAATTGAAAAATTATTTATTTTCTGCTATGCATGTTTAGTAAATTCCCAACAGTGGTATTAGAATCTACTTTATATTTGTTAGAAATCGTTTTACATGTTTGAATAATCAAAAGTTGATTGTTAATTTTTTGTTTCCAATTTAAAATTATATTTTTCATCTTTTAAAAATCTGTTTTTGAAAGAGATAAATTTTTAGATCGAAAATCGGAACGGTAGATAGCTGTCGACGGCGTTGGTTGACGACATGACAACTGTCGGCAAGGGCTGCGACGTCGCGGCTGCGTGCTGGAATATCGGCCATCACATGTATTGTCCTAACAATTGAGATTCACACATATCCATATATTATAATTGATCGGATCATATTGACAAATGGATTATAGTTTCGGTAAATGAATAAGTTTGGTTTTGTCATACCACGTGACATTTCTCATCACATGTATTGCCCTAACACATTGCTAGATATCAATTTGGGACGGCGAATGTAAATTGGTGATAAATTAAAAGGGTATTTTAATTTATCGATTTTGATTAGATCAAATAATAATTCACGTCGTTAGGCATCGTGATCGGAAACCTGATGGGTCACACACGAAAGGAGAATCAGAAGAATGAGATTCATTAATTAAATAAATAACAAGTGTTTGGACAATTAACAATTAATTAATTGGGTTGTTTGTTAATAAGCCCGAATTAACTAATTCATGGACCGAATTTAATTAATTAAATATTTGATTGGGTTAAGTTCAAGAGACGGACCAAGCCTACTTGAACTTATATTAATAAGCTATTAGGGTTTCAGAAAAATCGAACAGAACATAATTCATATTCTTGCTAACACAAGAAAAGAGAAATCTAATTCTCTCATTCTTGTTCCCTGTATGGATTTTCATTGGATGTTGGACAGTTGGATAGCTGTGGATTGCAGATCGTGATTATTCGTGTTCTAAGATCAGTAAAGAAGTTTACAGAATTCATCAAAGGTATTATTCTAAACACAATTTCTATTTAAATACAAAGTAGATCNTGGATTTTCATTGGATGTTGGACAATTGGATAGCTGTGGATTGCAGATCGTGATTATTCGTGTTCTAAGATCAGTAAAGAAGTTTACAGAATTCATCAAAGGTATTATTCTAAACACAATTTCTATTTAAATACAAAGTAGATCCGTGATGAGAATTGAGAAATTATTTATTTTTCGCTGTGTATGTTAAATAAATTCTCAACAAAATCTTAAACCTAAAGGTTGCTGCAAAAATCCGTAAGGTACTTTGTGATTTTTTGCAACTCGTCAATTGTTGGCTAGTTCGCTTGACACTGATTCATCTGTTCAGGCTCTTGGTGGTCAAAACTCCAAACCACCACTTT
>CAIGRN010158152.1:0-20638 GCA_903798345.1 Fraxinus anomala
AAATACATATTAATTTATTTTTTTTTTTTTTTTTGTCAAAGTCTCTCAAAATCTTGTGATTAATGAGAGACAAATTTTAATATTTTATTTTAGTACTTTCTGTTTAAAAGTTAGTACCATTGAGATTTTTATAAAAGTCACTAAAAGTCATAAAAATTTGAATACTCCAAAACTTATAGAGACTTCTAAAAAGTTTTAATTAAATACACGGTGACTTTTAGAGACTTTTTAAAAGTTTCTAAAAGTCTCGATTGAATACACCAATATTTTTAGAAGTCTCCAAAAGTCTACATTGATTACCCTTAAACTTTTTAAATTTCAAAAAGTCATTAAAAGTCTCAATTGAATACACCCCCTTTAATGTTTGAATTGTGATTTCTCGAAAGTTAAACTTAGGCCTTGTTTGTCATCTATTATTGTGTTGAAAATGGAGTAATGAATAGTATTTTTTTGGAGAATATATGGTTGAAATTTAAAGTAATTTTATTAGTTTGTGTGTAGAATATTTTATTTGATGAATGTGTGATGGAGAATTTTACTGTAACAAATAATATTTTAAATTAATGATAGACAGATATAAACTTAATCTCTTCATGATAACGATGTCATCAATTTCCACTAATAAGATGATTAACAAAACTTCACAAGCTACTAGCAAGGGTCCTAGGCCATCATGGCTCCACCGTTGCTACCCTTAGCATCCAATCACAATCTTCAAAAGTAGCAGATACACACTTTTCGAGGTCAGTACACCTTAGCTTGACATAAACAATGCAGTTCTTCTCTATGCTCCAACACTTCTTCCATAATAGTGACTACACAATTTTCGAGACCAAAGGATTGTAACTTGACATGACTAAGGACTTTTCTTCTCAACTCCATCCTATATAAAGGGGTTATTTTCTTCAATTTTTGTTAAGACAATTTTGTCCACTTAACACACAGTTAGTTAATGCCCAACTCTACTCCGACCATTATAATTCTCACACCAGAGATTCTCCCGTCATTGCTCCCTGAATATTTGACTACCACAATGAGTTTATGGTGTTTTTCCTATGAATTTTTAGATCTAAAATTGTTCAATCATCAAAAGTTGACATCATTTTTTAACATCAAGATGACCCTTCTTACCTTGAGTCAGATCTTTTAGATGCATATATTCCTCTGAAGGGACGATTGGGACGAGGTCATGAGGTTCATTATGATACAATCAATTCATATTTTATAATTAAAATTATACAATTGCATTAGATAAAATTTCTTAAGTTACTTGAAGAAAAATAAATTCAAACTCTACGATAGAGTTTGTAGAAACGTAAACTTTTAAAAAGTAAATTTAACCATCCCTCTAATAACTAGAATTTTAGAGGAATTTACTTAACAATGTTGATATAGTAAAATTAATCAACTTACTAGGTAGATATATCCTTCAATGATGTTATCTATCACCACTGGTATTAAAACATTAATTTAGATGGCGTTAAATGATAGTCTCAATGAAAGGTAAAATTAAGTTATTCATTTATTTATACTTCTCATTTAATATTATATTAGTATCATCTAAATTGATATTTTAATACAAGTAATGATAAATAACATTACTTTTTATTGTCAAATCTTGAAGTTGTGGAGTCCTTTCCCCAGCAGAGGAATAGGAGCCCCTATCGGTTCCTTGGTGCATATATTACTACCTAAAATTATCTTCTTGGGGCTACGACGCCACTCCTTGGCGTTGTGGTACTCATCTCTCAGGTTTGATATTCCAAAACATGCTTTTAGCCATCCAAAAGCCTTCCTTCAAGTCAAACTCTTAATTATCATTGAAATTTGACTCTACAAACCCAAATATCTTAGTCTTCCTCTAATCAACCAAATACCAAATCACATGGAATCCAATCAACCAAGACTTTTAAACCAAGATTAAACAAACTTCTATCATATAACAAACTTCTAAATCACATATAATTTTTGTCACAAAACCTAACAAAAGTTCTAGAGGAATAATATTATTCATTTAACGCCACTATGTTCCGGTGCTAAACATGAATTGTGCTACTTAGTATTAACTTCATCTAAGTAACATTTGGCTAATATATCGATAGCCCTTCTCTAAATCGCATTGAATCCTTCTAATATAGTGTTTAATTGATCAAAAGGCAATCACGGGTTTGTTTGAGCTCTATATTTTGATAGAATATATTTTGTATTAGTAATTTTTTGGAGAATGTGTGGTTTAAAAAAAAATTATGTATAAAATTATTTTATTAAGAGAATATATAATTAAATTTAAATTTAAGAAGGATAATTTTTTGAAGAGTCAGACTTAAGCTACCATTAGATTCTATACGGTAATAACTAATACGGAGGAATAAATTGATAATTTACGTCACTCCGGAAAAAGCACTATGCGCCTTCGTTTAGATGCATGCACGACTACACAATTACGTGTATTTAATGGATAACTACTGAACAGCTTGCTCTGCAATTTTTCCGCAGCTTTCGACTGATTTCCACCTGGCATGAATAAATTAATGTGAAAGTATTTTTCCCCAAATTATCTCGAGTTCATGAACCTTCATTACTTTCTGAATTATAAATTCTTCAGGATCGGAGTTCTTGGACTACTTTCTATGAATCACTGATTAAAATGGAAAGATCATAGAAATATCTCTCTGATTTTATCATCTGCATGTAAGTTTATCGTGAATTTGAATATAATCCCCCGCAGATTATTCTGGTTTTGTTTGATTTCAGATTTATATGAATTAAAAATAAAAAAATTCGCTGTTTGATTCCATGTTGAATGCTAATATCTTCTTTTAGTCTGTATTTTAATTTATCTATGTGTCGTTGTCAACTTGGTAATCTTGGGATGCCATTTGTCTTCTTGGAAATGATTCTGTAATTCTATTCGATAAATTAATGTCTTGAGGATCGTGAACAACCAATAATGATATCAACTCAGGGACTAAGAGTAAAAAATAAAGGAATTGTTCGTAGACAACTCTTGAAATTGCCAAATTACCATCTGTTTTGGGGACTCAATCTGAACTTCAGGAATTTGATTTACTTGGCACTTTTATAGCATATTCTTTCTTACGCTTTAACTAAGCAAGAGAAATTAGTAATTGAAGCAATAGAGAACTTTGCCTTTACAGATAAGGTGACACAGAAGTGCTTCGCCGGCTAGTAACCATGGGGTATCTACAATTTCTTTTTGGGCATCTCTCACGGGAGTTGAGTTAAAGGTTGGGTCAACAGTGTGTTTCTGTGGGAGATTAATTCAGTGAGTTCTTTATGATTGCAAGAGTGGCAATTGCTTTCTTAAACTAGTATAGGAAGTTTGTATCTTAAGATTGTCAGGAGGAGGAGTTGACGATGGGGATGAGATTTAATGAATAATAGACTATAAGTTGATTTTCCACTAGCATTACATCCACTTAAGGAGTACATCACCATAGATTAACTCTCTCTATCCCAAACTCCCTTTTCTCGCCAATCTATGTTTCATATAACATTTCTAAAAGTATTATAATGTATCATTATTTGATAAAGCTGTTTTTATGCTTTGGTCCTGCTGCTGACAATATGTCTTTATACTTATTCATGTCTCAATCACTAACTCAATGCATAGGTGGGTGTGATTTAGCGAAAGTCTCTATCCACATTCTCCGTAAATTGTTGGAGCAGATTGCAACATGGGTTTCTTGAATCTCTTTGCTGTTTCATCAATGCCTGTCCTCAAAGTGCTTTTGGTGACTGGACTGGGATCATATCTTGCATTTGAACATATTAATATTTTGGGAGGGGATGCAAGGAAGCATTTGAATAATGTAAGTGTCCATTGTATGCATGGATGGTAGTTCTTTCTATATTCTTCCAGTTTAAGTTTCTTTTATTTTGTGGGAATTCTGATGCCAATATCAAAATGTAGAGGTCCATGACTCAAATCCTCATTGCATGCTTAGATTAATCAATTGGAGAAAGAATCCGATTGAGATCTTCATAGTAACATTCTTTCATCTGAATTCTAAAGTACTTAAGCTAACTCCGTGTATGTCTAATTGTTCAGGCTTTCTAGCTCTATTTTTATTTTTATCCTCTCTTCGGTATTTATCATTCCGTTAATGTCTTAATTCTTAAACAGAAATTGATTGTCACAAACAAAAATTGTGCCATAAAAAATGGAATTTTGCGCTTTTCTGGATGTATTGAGGTAAATAAGCTGTCGCTAGCTTTATCAACCAAAAACCTCTTAATCATCAGCCACCCCCTAGCTGAGTCAGAATAAGATGACCATTTTTTAATGAGATGCACAACTTTTCAATTAGCTTCCCGTTCTCAAAATCATTGCGTGTTCAGCCTCCATTCTCATTAAAGAATATCTAGAATGTATGCATACCTACTGCATTTGTATCACTGCAACTCTATTTTGAACCTATTGGTGCTTGTGCCATTGAAAGCCACAAAATCTTTAACTAGACCTCTAACTTGTTAAGGTGAAATTAAGCTCTCTGATTCGGCAACTTTATTCCCTGAAAAAACTATGATTTTGTTTTGCTTCTTATCCGTAATTTAGGACCCAGACTAGTTTTGTCCTTACTGTGATTTTGCTTACCTAAAAGGAAATATTCTTCTTCTGATTGACAATATTTATCTGGATGCTTCTTAATATTTAAAATATTTAGATATTCCATACCGGTTTACTGTCTCTTACATACCACGATATAAGAAACAGTCCTGAAGTACTGCTCTGGTTTTCCAACTCAATCCATTTCTCCAGTTTGTTTGTTCAGGAGGATTGTCTCAGAGTCACTGTGAGACACAGACACACTTGAAGTTCTTCTTCAAGTGAATTGATTGTCTACTGCTTAACTAACTGGATATTTGTTATGAACAGATTGTGTTCTTTGTTTTCAATCCAGCACTTATCTCGAGCAATTTAGCCAAAACAATAACATACGAAAGCATGGTTCAGATGTAAACTTCTTTTACTTGTTCTACTCGTACAATATCATTTCCTTTCATTTGTCCTCCTTCCCCCTCTCTTAACATAATATTGAGTGTGACACTGGCTAAACTTGCAGGTGGTTCATGCCATTTAATATCCTTATAACATTCATCATTGGTTCAGCTCTTGGGTGGGTAGTCATTCAAATTACAAGAGCTCCTCCACATCTCCACGGACTTGTTATAGGTTGTTGTGCTGCAGGTGTGTGTAATTATCAATAAAACTCACAACAATAAAAATAGAAATAGTAAAGGATATTGCTTTTTGCACAAGGTGCAGATGCACATCTGGTAGAGAAGATCAAGAGTCGAATTGTTTTAGATTTCATGTATTGCTGGCTGCTCTTTATTTCTGAGTACTCTATTTAATTTTTCTGGTGAGGTTGAATCTTTCTTGGTAGATAAACATATGGAAGAAAAAAGTGGAGATTGAGAGACATTTACTATTTGTTCAAAATTACAAACTAAATGCCATTAATGGACTTGTACTTCTCAAAAGTTTGGTTTATTAATCAGATGATTGAAGTTCTTCAAGTATAATATATATTGGTGAGGGCTAGAACAAAATGGGCCAATTTTAATTCTCACATATACATCCTAACTTGATGTCTAAAAGAAAATAGTTGCCTGGCTTCAGATGAATATTACCTTGTTAATATTTTTCTGTGTGAGAGGTCTGTGAACAGCGTGCTTTTATTTTTTTTTCATTTCTACTTTTATACAATTTTAGTTTATTTCTATTTTTTCTTTTCGTCAGTCTTTCTGATGTAAGGAGTTGTTATAGCAAGGATTGTCGTGCTTCCATGAAGATAAGGAGAACTCTAATGTTGTTCTTTGTTGAAAGTAAATGGTTCAAGGGCTAAAATGGAGACACCAGTTTTGCACATTAGAGATAAAGAGAGAGGGGAAGGGGAAGGGAGGGGGAAGAATGTTATGGTTACAATTGAAAATATTTTGAAACCATTCCTTAAATCTCTCTTGGCCAACCCATTCAAAGAAAAATTATCTTCCAAGACAAATTCAATAACAGAAGAGAAGGGAAAAAAAAGGGGGAGAGAAAATTTAAGAAGAAATCAGAGGTCCATTTAGCAAATATTGCATGGATTCATTCTGATATCTGCTTTGTGTTAACAGGCAACTTGGGCAACATGCTTATTATCATAATCCCAGCGGTCTGTAAAGAGAGAGGAAGTCCATTTGGAGATCCTGATGTTTGTTCTGAATATGGAATGGGTTATGCTTCTCTGTCAATGGCAGTAAGTTTTAAATGATTTTTTAGGGTCCAAAAACCTTTCTTTGTTAATTGCTGATTGTTGTGAAATCATATATGACATTTCTTACACTCGCTCATGTGTGAATAAGTATTTGTAAATAATCACATATAATTTTTTACGAGTCCTCTGCTGATTTTTATTTCTAGTGTGCATGTGTGTCGCCACATCTTCAGATGGCTGTCATAGTTCATCAATATTGTGTAAATCAGACGTGGAACTCTTGGTACTGATATTTCCATAAAGTTTGATAAAACACATAAAATGCAAAGTGAAACTAGATTTATATAATCATGGATATGAATTATGATCTCAGCATTCGGCGTTAAATCCAATTTATTGGAAAGGGAGAGCAGAAGGTGGATCCCAAATTAATTAGGAAGAGATGTTGCCTTAGCTTTATGTTTGATGAGTTTGAATCAATTTATATTAATTATTACAATTTCTACTACTTTTTGGTTGACTGGATCCTAAAATTTTATCTCATGTTGCTTGTTATGGTGTTTCAGATAGGAGCAATTTATCTATGGTCCTATGTATATAATATTATAAGGATATCTTCAAGTAGGAACTCGAAGGAAGTTGAAATAAACGACTTATCAATCACGAAGTCTTCAACAGAAAGTTCTATGGTTCCATCTGGTAGCAGTTCCATAGAAGTGGCAGAACCTTTACTTTCTTCAAATCAGTTGGCACTTCCACAAACTAGATTTGAGGAGAAGCCTCAGGTTGTTATCTTCTTTACTGCTGAGATCTTTAATAACTGCATATCAAGCTCATCTTCAAGCTATGATGTACTGCTTCCACCATAAAAATCATTTTGAGTAAATCTACAGAAGTAAACAAATGCATGCAGAAGAAAAGAGGTGAAGCAGTCTGTTGCTCCTCAGAAGTCCATTGGCATTCCTTGGATCAAAACAGAAACCAGAGTTCTGTCATTGCATTCTCGTAATATCCAAATATATAATAGACCGTAATATTATATTTATTTTTATGGTTCTCACTTCCTTGATAATATAAAGAATCATTGATGTGGCTTGTGTGTATTATCAGGTGCCAAGAAATATTGCTAAAATTGAAAATTCAGAATTTCCTTGATAAAATCTCTCTCACTGAATGTTGATGACTAATTTTCTTATCATCAATTTATAAGTAGAGAATAATTTATTACTCATTGGAAGACAAAATTTCATCAGTTATTTTAAACTCCTGCTACATCGATTACATATTGTGTTCTGTTTCTAGCATAATAATTTGTCAGGAGAATGGAGATAAAGGTGTACTGAGTGGAGCCAACCATGCTAGTAGGATTAATGCTTTATTTCAATTGATCTTCCAGAAGAGATGACAAATTTTGCATGATATCTTTCACTTTTATTATAATGTTCTACATTTCATCCATCTGATCTGAACATTTTGTGCAATGTGTTTTTGTAGTTCATTTTAGAGCTCTTCTTTTCACCACTTTCCAGTAACAGAAATGAAACAAGTTGCTTTCCTTTTTATTTAATGGAAAACTCAGGGAAACAAGGATTTTAACCTCTGAAGTCCTACAACAGGTGTCTTTTTTGGATAAGATAAAGCAATATTTGGAGATGCTCTTACAAAAGATGAACTTGAAGAGGTTATTTGCACCATCAACTATTGGAGCGGTATGGTGTTGCTACTTAATTTCACATATAATGCATATATAACCTGTTCTTGTGACAAGTGGTGTTTTAAGAATTTCTTTCCAGTTAGCTTGTGCAATACATAAGTATGCAGATAGATGAAAAACTTGTACAATCAAAACCTGACTTGTTCATCTATGATACCTATTAAACCTCTTTAATATGGGAGGATGACTATAATTAGGGAAAAATCTCCTTGGAGAAAGTTGATCAAAATGATGTTTAATTGTCTGCAAGACTCATTCAAGGTTCTAATACATGCATGCATAGATACATACATTTGCAAGGACTCTTCGAAAAATAGTTTGTTGCACTGCTTACCCTCATATACAACCTAAGCAACCTAGTGCACTAATTGAGTACTTGACATTTTTAATGATTCTTGTGAGATTATTATTATTTTACATTAGATCAACGGGAGACACAACCATATGAGACTTTTGTCTAATATGTAAAAAAAAAAAATGATGTAAAAAAAAAATTGTGTAATTTTTTTTTTTTTTTTTGTACATATTAGCCCGCCTTGTCATCCGGTCCTGGATCCGTCTCTGTATGCAAGAGAAGATATATATTTATGTATCTCATGGGTGGAGTTGCTAATGAATATTGAACAAAAACACTGACCAATTGCTCAGTCTTCTACAGATTGCTGGTTTTGTAGTTGGACTTGTACCTCAAATTCGAAAGTTGTTGATTGGTGACACAGCTCCTGTCCATGTTATCCAAGATACGGCACTTCTGCTTGGGTATAAAATCTATCTTATTTACTTCTCCGAACTCTGCATTTCTGCAGTAAAACATGTGTAAAAGGGCATGCATGCACTTGCTTGTGTAAAAAATTATAATGTAATTATGGAAACACAGTTAGAAGATTACATAGTGACAGAGTTGTGATCAGCTGAATAATTTGAAGGGATTTATTTTGGCATATCAAGCCAGTGGTTGAACTATTGGCATAGATAAGATGTTCAAGTGACTAGCTTGATATGTCAAATTAAATCAAATGCTTATTTTTTGTCGTTTATATCGGTTTGGTTCCTCTGGAGAAGCAAGTTAACCAAAGATGTATATGCCTATTTATGATGGGCAAAAGAGTATAACTTGAGTTCCTTTATGCTGATATATAAATCTAGAGCATTAGGTTTGGTATGATATAAGTCCGCTAAATTATCTGCCTAGCAGAAGATCTGTCATGATTTTGCACAGAAGTCGCAGAAAAAGTACAATCTAAGTACACTGGTTATGATCCTAAAATTAATGCAACAAACTGACTGCAGTTTAAGCTTCTTAAAACAAATGGATGGAAATCAGCAAGTTGTGTTTTTTCTTAAATTTGTGAGTTCAGGGAGTATAAGTATCAGAATTGGTATCAACGTCAACTCTTTCCGTCTTCAATATTCCTAAACAGATAAAGATAGTTTTGCTCTTTGCATTGCTACCATACATTGAAAATGGGCATCTAATCATAAATTCATAATGAATGAAGGTTTTGTCATTTTTCTTCTTGAATGCTCAACTTCATTATAATCCATGAAGGTTCTCAGAATCGTCGTCCGATAATACAGGGATGGAGCTATTCCAGCTGTCACACTGATATTGGGAGGAAACCTTTTAAAGGGTAGGTGTTAAATTCAGTTTCTAAATATGGTTATATTTGGTTTAATCTGTCAGTTTCCTTTCGAAAAGAAACTCTCTCATTATCTCTGATTCTCTGTATTCTCTTTCAGGCTTAAAGGGTTCTGGGATTCAGAAGTCTGTTATTTTAGGCATAATAATTGTTCGGTACATTGCCCTGCCTCTGCTAGGCATTGTCGTTGTTAAAGGGGCACTTCGCTTTGGTTTGGTACATCAGAATCCATTATATGAATTTGTTCTTTTGCTTCAGTTCGCACTTCCACCAGCAATGAACATAGGTTGTTAAAGCTGCAACCTTTCCTACTTTGTTCTAGTTTTCCCATTTCTCCAATGAGCATGTTATATGAATATGAGAGTAGATACATAGAAGAGAGAGATGTTTATACTGAGTTTTTGCCTTATAAATTAGGCTCTAATATTTTTGATGTAGGTACTATGTCTCAGTTATTTGGTGCTGGAGAGAATGAATGCTCAGTTATTATGCTGTGGTGTTATGTCTTGGCTTCGTTAACACTCACTCTGTGGTCAACATTGTTCCTGTGGCTCGTGGCCTGAATAGAATACACATTTCATTTCCCATTATACTTACATTTACTGGTTTTAGACTTGACAGTTATTGTGATATTAAGCCATCCATCTGTTGAAGATTTTTGCAAGGATGAGAATGGACAAATGAGATCAAGAAAGAAAAAGGGTTATAGAGCATTCGAGGGAGGGGGAAAGTCTTCCAACCTACTGAGAATTCATGCGCACTTAAATCCCTTCATTTTTTACTTAAAGCTGTATTTCCTTGTTATTTGATTTGTGAAATTCCATGAAGTAGAAAATACAAATTGGACGCTTCAAAGATTACCAATGACTGTTTCTTTTAAAAGTTGAGTTGTTTCAACTGCAATTACTAACCGTATCCTACGCGACTGCTATCTAGAAGTTCGTACAGTTGATGTGAATCAACGTCTTGATAGTTTTTTGACATCACCACCAGCAATGTACGCTATTAATGAGATATATGACCAAGTGGTCCATTTCATGATATGCAATTTAATTCATTCCTTGAAAATACATGCAGAAATTTCTCCCTGTAAAGTCTACATGGATCCCTGTTACTTTACCTCTTGCATTCTCAGTAACACCATTGATAAAGCCAATCTAACAGAAACTGTCCAAAATATTAACTGAAGTTCTCATGTGGATTCTACAAACATCTTTGAGAAGCCCTATTTGAGTAATATACAATTTTTCAATTTAAGCTTCTTTTTGCATGGGTATTGAGAAATAAGGTACATGGACATGGCATGTAAGCCAGCAAATGAACCACCATGAGAAAAAGAAATTTGCACAGAGATTGCAAACTGGCCTCCCACATCTCCCAAATGCTTTCTTGGCCAGCCAAGCTTTCCATTTCCCAACAAATTTCGCAAACATATGGTGAGAAACTGTGCTGAACTTATGTTTGAAAGTCTTTATAACGAACAGAAAACCCTCAGCATGGCACTCTACCAAATGAAAGACCGAAGAACCAAAATTTTGAAATGCACCCATATTCAAGTATCACTTCACTGTGGATGGTGTATTGAAGATCAAATTCCACCTTAACATCCAAAAATTCATAAATGAAACTACAATATCATTCTTAAGCATAGATTTGTACTCAAGTAGTAAATCACTGTGAAATAAGGATGTTCCTTGAAGAGTCCATTCTTTCTATCCACAAACTGGCAAACATACAATTACATCTAGTTTAAAAGCAAAAACATCGCCCTCCTGGCAATCAACAGCATGCCAAAATACTTACAAAGGAATACTATGGCTTCAGCCAATTCAATTCAAGTCTGGAGATTGACCCTCACACTTTGCACCTTCACTGATATTTTTAACTTCTGCTCTTCCATCTCTCTCAAAACAAGCAGCAGCTTTGCTTGGTATGCCTCACATATCTGACTTGCATTTTCCAATTCAGCTGTTAATTCCTGAATTTTCTTTTCTTGATTCTGATCAAAGAAAAGAGAGATGATAGCCAAATTTTAGATATAATTGAGACTAGAAGCATGAATGAACTGAACTAGATATAAAGTGGAGTAATAGAACGACTACACATTCATGAACGAAGCAGTTGCTTCTAGAGCTTGTCATCTAATTACAGAATATTTAAGTACGACTGCCATCCTATCCAGTTGGGACAGGACCCTAAATGAAAATATTCATATTTTGGTGCTTCTTTAAAAGGTAAACAAATAATTATCTATGATCATGCTAATTCAAAAATAATCATATTAACATAGTAATTCGTGTTCACATATCTACTTATCAAAAGTATGATACCGTAATTATTTAGTATGGTATAATTATTTTTGTACTTCCACTGAGTAAGGGGGGAGTGGAACCTGGATACATCAAGGCAAAAACCTGAGGCAGCTTAAGAATCTACATAATTTTGCATTAGAACCCCATCACTATGATATGAAGTTAAATCTTCACAAATTATTAGGCCCTTCAATATTATCTTCAAAACTTTCTTTAATCGATCTCAATATTTGCTTTTCCCAAATATGGAAGCTTTTATTGAAGCTTAATTTTTATTCAATTAGCGAATGGTAATTTACAAGCTTTGTTCAAATATCAGACCATACGAATATTCAATATTGTAATGTAAGGAAAGTAAATAGTGCTTCGCAGAAACCATGCAAACTGAAAACTATATTATGAGAAAAGAACTTACATTGGGATCACTTTGCGTTTCATTTACGTCAATCCCCTGATTACACTTAATGATCTGAGTGCTCTGAACAACAGATGGTCTATCCTGCTTTGCAGCAGCAACCTTCCTTGCAGCCTCACGTAGAGCATTCATTGCTACATGGTAAGCATGCACAGAATCTGCTCCGTCTTCTACATATTTAATGGCTTCCTTGCTTAGAATATCATAGCGAGCAGTGAAGGACTCTTGAGGATTATTTGCCAAACCAAGATTGCTCTCATCCAATACAACCTCACTCTTGGCATTTCTCGTCCACCGTTTCAAAATATAATGAGATGGAAGTGTTAAAAGGTTTGCCATTCTGAAAACTGCTAATATATGCCTGCAAAGAATGCCTGAAAACTCAAACATTTGGCAGCTACAATTAGCTTTCTTTTCAAAAACATTGAACCGAATAAAGTGTGCCTTATGGCCTTCTCCATACTTTGCCTCCCGATAGAGGATGTCCACCCCTGTATCATTGATTATTGTTACCTGATTCGCCAGAGTCTCAACCAATTCCTCCTGAATTTTCATAAATATTTTCCTTGTATAAATGCTAGCTGCCTGTTTTTCCATAGGAGACGGGGTTCTTAGAACTGCCGTAGTATTTATGGTATCGTAATCTGCCTTCACTTCTTTTTCCCGTCTACTGGCAATGGCTTTCTCACACTGCTTAACTAGGACTTGTATACTTGTAGATGCATTGATATATCCACTAAAGAATGAATTTACGTTCTCACTGGACTGGGTAATAGACATCTCCCCAAAGAATGTATCACGGAGAAAAACTGGTACCCACTGCTGTCGCTCATCATACATCAACTTAAGCCAGTCACTATCTGTTAAACCATATCTCTCAAGGAGAGACACCCAACATGATTTGAACTCATCAATGGTTTCAGTCTCATTAATGCACTTATGGAATTCTACTTCAAAAGAAGGACAAGAGTGGAATACATGAGACAGTTTATCCTGTGCTTCCCTAAATATATTCCATTTACAGAAGCGATGACGTGCATTCGGAAATACTCGAATGACAGCTGCCTTTATGATCCTATCATGGTCAGTAGTAATAGATATTGGATGACAACCAGACATCGCATCAAGCCAAGCCTTGAATAGCCAAACAAAGGAGCACTCAGATTCATTGAGGAGCAATGCACAGCCAAACAACACCGGTTGCCCATGATGGTTCAGTCCTGTAAATGGGACAAAGGGAACCCTATAACGGTTAGTCCTATAAGTTGTGTCAAACGTAACCGTGTCTCCAAAGTACTTATAATTCGTCCTAGAAGTTGAATCGGCCCAAAAAATGTTCCCATGTGCATTGTCGAGATCGCCTTGGATAGCATAAAAAAGACCAGGATCCTCGGTCTGCATATCCTTCAAATAGTCAATGATATGCTGACCCCCACTTCCAAGGGTCCTCTGTCGGCTGCTGCTCATGTAATTTTGGCAATCAACCTTTGTGAAACCAACATTACTAATTCCACCTGATTCAATTGCCAACACTGTCATCACCCCACTCGGCCCCATTCCCGCTGCTTGAAGAGTATCAATCAAGCTTCGAGCAGGTCCAGACACATGCCTATGAGAGCGAAGGCAATGCACCTTATCTGGTGGCACAAGCTCGTGATTATGCTCCTCTACAAACTTTGTTACAGCCCATTTCCCAGAATCCTGTCTCTTAACAGTCAATTGCGCTTTACAACCGACCCTTGTGACAGTACGCTGGCGTTTCAACTTGCTTTCACTACCTTCGCGTCTAAACCCCTCTCTCGAACACAAAACTTGGCGACAAATGATGGACCCATCACGCCGCGACCTCTGATACACACTAACTCGAGTGCTAAACCCAACCCTCCGTGCATACGAGTTGTAGAAAATTCTACCAGCCTGTTCAGAATTAAATTCCATTCCCTCATAGGGCTCGAGATGGAAATCCCCATCATTCCCATTAGAAGATGACAAAGAAGTTCGAGCCCCTTCGACTAATTCATTGCCGTTACAATTATCATCATATTGATATTGTTGTCCTAAAACATAACCAGTCTCTTCTTCTTCCCCAGAACCCACATCGAATTCCATGTCCTCGTTTTCCAAGTCCAATTGTACAAGGTCCATGCGGACTAACAATTGACTTCAACATACAGCTTCCTTTCGAATTTATGATGATTTTGCTAAATTTAAACGGTGAACTTGCAAATGTTTTGTAGTCCTTAGTAATTGGTTATGGTTAAAAATGGATATAGAAATAGTAGAATGAAGCGTCAGACATTAACAAAGTGCAGAAAGATTAACAATAACTGACCTAAAATTGCAGCATTTTCGAACAGTAAAAATCAGCTGAAAGGTTTTCCGTAAAGATTTGAGTTCTATTTTGAAGTTTAACAAAGATTTTGCAAAGCGAAAAGACAGCTCCTCAAGTCCCAATTGTGGAAAGAAGGGAAAGAGGTGCAGTGGAATGGGGTAGGGTTGGTTTGGGTCCAATAATTATAGAATTAAGCTGGGTGTGCCGAATGTTTACAGAAATTTAAAAGTGCTGAAGTGGCAGCTAAGAAAAGAAAAGAAAAAAAAAATGGGTAAAACAAAACGGGTAAAGCGGGAATCGTGAGGCACATTTTCCCCAAATTCAATTACCACATTTCCTCCAAATTAGTCAGTTCACCTCTTTCACCAAGCTCGCCCATTTTCGAGTTCCATCGGCGGCTAAATAATCGGGCCACAATGTAAATCTCGAGTCCCCCGTCTTCCACAGGTCTTTCACCATTCCTGTTCCGAGCGACGAGCAAGTCTTCATCATCATTCTCTGTTCCGAGCGACACTCTACATTGCCTCCTGAATCTTCTTGACAGTGTTTGCCCACGTGAGACACACTTATTGTTTTGTATTTTTTATGTATTACATGCTGCTTTGTAAGATATTACTGGAGATGGAAAATTGAGACATAAATTAAAAGTGCACTTATGAAACAAAAATGCACAATTCTATGGATTCAATGTACTGTACAATATATTGAAGAAGCTCAGTACGACCTTTGAAGGTTTTTCTTCATAACTGTAAGCATCCTTAAGTTGGGCAAATATTTAGCTCTATATATACAAAGAAATAGGGGTATGGGGATTCAATTCGATTAGTGTATGATCTGAGGCTGTTCTTGGCATGTTGCATTAGCCTCATTGCATAATTCCACTAATGTTGCAGTAGCCTCAATAGCACCAATGCTTGCTCCCACTAACAAAGCCCTGCTTGTGAAACTCATTTTTAGTTTCTTCTTTTGTACATATATTATGATATTAAAATTATATTTTACTGCTTATTTTGTTGCAGCCCACTATGTCATGGAAGATGTCAGTGATGAATTTTTTTCGGAGTTCGATAGTGAGAATGTTGCAAAGAATATCATGATGGTGGAAGAAGAAACGTTAGGACAAGATGGTCCGATTGTGCCGGAGGTGGGTATGATGTTTAAGGACGAGAAAGAATTGTTCGAATTCTATAAGAAATATGCTTATGATGTCGGTTTTCCAGTTCGAAAAAGGAACTCAAAAAAGGGAGACAATGGAGAATTGAAATATGTGACGCTTACATGTAGTCGTGAAGGCGGAAGAAGCAGTAATGCAAGCGGCTCTTTCAATCTACAACCAATAAGTCAGACAGATTGTAAAGCAAGAATCTCTGCTTCTTCAGATAGGCATGGAATGTGGAGAATTAACACAGTCCACCTTGACCATAATCATGCAACTAGCCCTTCCAAGTCTAGGTTGTATCGATGCAACAGAGAGTTGAGTGCAAATGTAAAGCGAAAACTTGAAGTGAACGATTTGGCAGGAATTCCGTTTCACAAGAGTTATAACTCCGCAGTTGTAGAAGCTGGTGGATATGAGAAAATGACCTGTGTTGAAAAGGATTGTCGCAATTATATTGACCAAGTAAGGCGACTACGACTTGGAGAAGGAGATGCGGCAGCAATACAATGTTATTTTTCGAAAATGCAAGCAGAGTGCTCGGGTTTTTACTTCAGTATGGATGTAGACGACGAGTCTCAACTGAAGAACGTATTTTGGTCTGATAATAGGTGTAGGCAGGTATATAAGGAGTTCGGTGATGTTGTTACATTTGATACCACTTATCTCACAAATAAGTACGACATGCCTTTCGCACCTTTTGTAGGTGTGAATCATCATGGGCAATCAATATTATTTGGTTGTGGGTTGTTATCGAATGAGGATACAGATAACTTTATCTGGTTGTTCAGGACATGACTTCAGTGCATGCACGGTCAAGCACCCAATGGAATAATTACCGATCAAGATAGGGTCATGCAAAATGAAATTCAGATCGTTTTCCCAGATACAAAGCACAGGTGGTGTCTGTAGCACATTTTGAAGAAGTTGCCGGAGACGTTTGGCTACCATATTGATAAGACCTCGATATTTTTGACTAATGTAGTGAATCAAATACTAAGTGTCACTATTGAAGAATTCGAAGAAGGTTGGAAACAGATGATCGATACGTATGAGTTGCTTGATAATGCATGGTTAACGGGATTGTACGATAATAGAGGTCGTTGGGTTCCGTGCTTTTGGAAGACCACTTTTTGGGCGGGGATGTCCATAACTCAACGAAGTGAGAGTTTGAACGCGTTCTTTGACGGTTATGTCCATTCGAAGACCAATCTGAAACAGTTTGTCGAGCAGTACGAACGAGCACTGAGGAGTAAAGTTGAGAAAGAGATCTAGGCTGATTTCAGGTCATACTCACAAACTGTACCGTGTGCAAAAAATTATGAAATTGAAAAGCATTTTCAATCTGTTTATACCATTTCAAAGTTCAAGGAAGTCCAAGATGAGTTCAAGGGTAAAGTATATTGTGACCTCATGTCTGTTTCGGAAGTTAGTTTTTTTTCCCAATATATTATTCCCTTAGTGTTACGCCGATTTCATTCTAGCACACATATTCCAGCCATTGTATTAAGGAAAACTACACTATGTTCAGCAAAAAAAAAGCTTATATCTTTCACATTCTAGCACATGAATGAAACCTCAATTGGAAGCTCTCGTTTACCCTGTTCTTGGAATAAGCTTCTAGTTCCAGTTTCTCTTGTTTCCCAAGAGACAAAATAGCTTCCCAATTCATAAAGAAAGTACAACCTCAAACTTGCGAAACGAACTTCAACCTTATGAGCATTCATCATTTATGAAAACAGAAATAGAATTGATAATGTGGACACCATGGCACATAAAATGCATTTACAATAAATTTCAACTGTTTTCGACACAAAATACATAGTTAAGCTACATAAGTTTTTGAATTACAAATATAACTTTGAATTATCCATTGACGCAAATATTAATAATCAAGCCGGCCCTGTTTCTTTGCCATTCCCTTCCAAACTTCCTTTTCCCTTGCGAAATGTCACCTTCAATGAAACCTCGACGTCACGTTTCTCAGTTATTCGAGCAAGAGTGTCGAGCATGCTTGGCAAATCTTCTACTTCCCCGTTTGTGGTAACATTCTTCACTTCGTTAACGTTACTTGATTCTTCGCTTGATTCTCCTTCTTTCAACCAATCGAAAAACCCACATTTATTACTACAAGTGCTGAATAATCGCCCTTTGTTAGGTGTCTCCTTTTCAACTTCAAAACATTTTTGAAATCCATGTGGACACCATGGGCAGCGACGTTTTCTCGTGCATTCCTCGAACGAATGCCACCTGCTTCGACAACTGTGACAAATTCCAACATTCCTACCTCTCATTCTGATAAAACACCACATAAATGAAATTAGCATTTCATNATTTCTGAAATCCATGTGGACACCATGGGCAGCGATGTTTTCTCGTGCATTCCCCGAATGAGTGCCACTTGCTTCGACAACTGTGACAAATTCCAACATTCCTACCTCTCATTATGATAAAACACCACATAAATGAAATTAGCATTTCATATGATAAGTGTAATCAGTGACAGGAAGATCAACATGAGCGTGCCCATTTTATGATGTCTAGAGCAGTGAAGGAAATACTCAAACGTGAAAATTTCACAACCATAAGTTTTTTTATTTTTTGCTCATGTATGGACTAACAAAATACAGACAAAACATGTAAAAACATTCATCTCCGTAATTAGATGTCAAACATGTACTTGAGGTGTAAATACGCAAAGAGGTGTGTTCTTTAGTTGTCGTCGGGCGCCGGTGGGAGGAGGATATTTCTGTGGTGGTCCCTTCGTGACGGCGGAAGTTTAGAGCAGGGCTGGACAATTTTCGATGTCGGGAAAAACTTCTGGGTTCGTTTGCTTCTTTCTTTTCTTCTCTGATTTTGTATCCGGCCAGAGATGGAGATGATTTCGATCGTGTAATCTCACCGGCATATGACGGAGGAAAGTGGCTATGGGAATGGAGAGGTTGAAGGGCTTCCAATTTGGGGAAAAATGAAAGAATGGGTTGGGGAGAAATGAAAGAATGGGTTCCGCTTGCTTTACCCTTTTTTTTTTTGTTTTTTTGTTTTTTTTTATTGCCACATCACCCCCCCTAAAAACCCTGTGAAACTTGCTCCTGTACGCCAAGCGGAACTCATAATTATAACGCTATAGCTGGTTTTCCTCTCTCTCTCTCTCTCTCTCTCTCTCTTTTTGGGTATTTTTCCATAAATCGAACCCCTCTGAAAACAATTTATTAAAGTAGCAAGAAAGCTTAAATTTGGTCCAAACATCGTATTGCCCAAAATGTTTTTTTGGGTATTTTTCCATAAATCGAACCCCTCTGAAAACAATTTATTAAAGCAGCAAGAAAGCTTAAATTTGGTCCAAACATCGTATTGCCCAAAATGTGTATGTTGTATTATCTCCGTTTTATTTCTTGTTTAGCGTTTGTCTACTATTTTACAAAGAATTGATTTTTGCACCGTCGAAATGGGGCCCACCTCTACCAGTTTGTAGACGCCCTCATTCTAATGTGATTTAATTTTGCCAATTGTCATTTTTATATCCTTCATTTCTGTGTAAATATAAAATCATGCAAAAAAATCATGTCATTATACACGCCTACATTATTTGACAATTCAAATAATCACTGTTATAAATCAATAATAACGATGACATATAAATCCATTGCATTACCAATGGTTGGAATTTTGCTTAAAATGTGGTGAGAATCCCACATAGGCGGGGGCTTAGTTTTCTTAATATTGATACGGTTGGTGCAAATCTTTGAGGACACCACACCTTTGAAGTAGAAGTAATTTTGCAAAAAAAAAAAAAAACTCGAAAATTGTAATCGAAGAAACCTCTTGAATCGCTACAAATATTCCTGAATTGAAAAAGTTCAAGGCAATATTGCGCCATTTTCCTTAAGACGATTTTGTGGTATACTAAAGCAAAACAAATATCCAACCGAGATACAATGGAACAAGATATATTATATGTGTTGTGTACAAAAGAAGATAACCTCGAAGTAGGATGAATGGCTTATTAAAGAGTGGGATCATATTTTGTCTCTGTAGATTGACTTGATAAAACTAATGTTTTGAGAAACAATGATAGCAAGAAAACAATTTTGGGAGGAGGAAGTAGAGAATATTAAATATGTTGTTATTTACTTAAGCATGCACAACAGTATTAAAACAATTTCAATATTCAAAAGTCGAAGTTTCTTGGTGTTTGGATAGAATTCGTTATAAAAATTATACATATGACGATTCCTATTAGTTGCGCATATTTTTAATCTAATTCACCACGATCTCAACAAACTTTAGTTGTCTAGCCTCAAATAGTAATCCATACAACGAGAACAACTTGGAACTCCACCACTCCGAAAAAGGACACAATGGCTACTGACTGCGGCAAGGCAACGATCAATTTTGAGAAAATTAGATTTTGGGGTTGCTCCTATTACTCTTGTGAGAGCAAGGAATAAAGACAAGTTTAACACTCTAACATGGACTAGGTATATATTGTTTTCTACAATCTTAATCCCGTTAGGGTTAGTAAATTTTAATCTTAATGGTCCCCAGAATTAATTAATTTTATTAATTAATTTTGACCTAACAGCAAGTATAATGGTAATTACTAAGCTCACCCTGCAATTAGGTACATACAATCTCTTACTTGGACTAGGTCCAATAGTAATTCTAAATTTTAAATTCTCACCTTTTGTATGTGACCCACTGGATTCTCATTCATGATGGAAAACGTCGTGCTATCATTCTACTAAGTTTTCATGTAAATATAATTCCTTCATCAAGCATGACGTAATTGATTACGCAATATAAATAAGTGTGAGTCTCATTTGTTGGATATTTTCAACATAT